>PRKT01000054.1:1099944-1138016 GCA_003671525.1 Saccostrea glomerata
AGTGATATTTGATTCACATCTCCTTCTCTGAATAAAGGATCACTTCATTATAAATAGGGAATTGACCTATAGAACCAGGCTTGGTTTCTTCTCTACAAAAACCTTGTCGATTTCTGTTCTGATTAATGGCATTAGGCTGAATACATATTACAATGTGTTTTTCCTAAATCTTTTTTTTCAGCGAGTATAGGTAGGGGAACCCTTTCATTGATTTCATGAGTTTGTTATCTCAAAATGTAATAATTAATATTTGTCGTAACTTCTCAATGTGCATAATGGTAATGTTTTCTGCCTCTGAAATTCTATTCTTATGTCTGGGCTAATTTATCCGTGAATATAATAAAACATGCAATTAATGTGTGCAAATTATATAGGCTTAAATCAAATCCAAGGGAGTACAGTTACTGAAATATGTAGCCAAAATCAATGTTATTAAATTCTAAGGAATAATACAATTGACATTCATCGCAACTCAATGCTGCCAAGAATACGTGTATTGAGTAACACAGAGTGAGTTATTCTTGTCCTCAGAGAGTGTGCTAAATATACTAAGGTTTGTTTCGCCTGACTGACAGCTGTACATTGGATTTTTATTACGATTTGATATGATCTCTTTAGCGTTTCTTATATCAAGAATGGACATGCCTGAAGGATAGATAATTGAAGGAAAATACAGTCTATAAAAATATATTAAAATAGTCTTTGAAAAGGCAAAAATTTAAAACTTTATAAGTGGGGTACCAGGTGGATTCGAACCCCCGACTTTAAAATGAAAGTTTGCAAAATGTAATAGTCAGCGCATATATCAACTGAGCTAGTCTGACTATTATATAAATATTTATAGATTTAAATTTGAAGCAGATCATCAAAATCAGGTTTCCTTATTTTTTATAGGTTTTTTGTGAATTTTGACCTAAGGGCAGGCGTGCCCCTAAAAAAATCCTATCTTGAATTATTCCTTACATCCAAACCTATCAAAATATCACAATTTTATTTAGGGGCAGGCCTGCCCTGAAGGACTTCTTGGCCAAAATCCATGCAAAAATCAACGCTTTAATGGACAAAATGGTGTTTAGGCCAACTTTGGATCTTTATTGTAAGGTTGTAAATAATAAATTTTAGGTATAAAATGCAAATTTGAACAATTTAGACATATAAACGGTAGAAAACAACAAATAATAAAAGATTAATTTTCAAATGTCACTTTCTCCGGGAAATTGTTCTCTCCTATCGGTCAATTCTTTTGTTAAAGTGAATACATCCTTTAATTTAACTTTTTATTGGGAGATAGAATTTTTGTTGTTATTACACTTTCTCTCTCTTTCTGCTGGGCTTTATAAATTTTTTTTGTCATCTGAGATCTCTTATATTAAACAGATATATGATATACATATTAAAATGCATTTAACTTATCTCTAGTATTGCTGCATAATTAATGTTAAAAAAATGATCCCTAGCACTACATTTTTTTTCACTTTCAGAATTTAATTCTTCTAAATAGAAGGAATTAAGAATTCAGATGTGTTAAGTAATACAGATGTGAGTACTTATTTTCGTGATATGGCTCTTTAACGTCAAATCCTGGGAATATTTACTCGTAAATGGGCGGTCGATAAAGAGAAATTACATGGATTTCAGCTTCATAAAAGTAAAAGTGTGAAAATAATTTCGCAAGTATAAATGCTTCTCACGGAATTACGTGATAATAAATTCTTCGCTTTAAATTAGGAATTTACAGTAGTGGTAGGTCTTCTATATTGCATATTTCATGTGACCAGACCTTTTTAGGGAGTGAGACTTCTGATTAGTTAAATATATATTAATATATTTACCATTTCTATTTCTATTTGTGATGTGGTCTTTTTTCCTTTTTAGGTGCGGAAGTCCAGAGTGAAGCCGATGGTGAAGGTTGAGGATGTTCCTCAACTGCCTGAGAAGGTGGCAGTACTGCCTCTTCCTGAGCCTTTACAGGAGCTGCCCGTGGAGAAGCTAAGGCAGGCTGAAGAGGTGACTGAGTCATCTCCTCAACCTGTGATGGCTGATCCTGAGGCAGAGCTTGTTCAGCTTGAGGAAGAGTGTCTGCCGTCTCCTGAGCCTGTCGTAGCCCTTCCTTGGCCGGAGCTTGAGCTTATCGAGGAGATGGCGCCGCCATCACCTCAGCCGTCTCAGGATCTGGTTGAGGAGGAGGCTGCACAGACTGAGGAGGTGGAACTGCCGTCTCCCCAGGTTGTTGTGGGTCATCCTCGACTTTCTGGCCTCGGGTCACCGGTGACAGAGACCCCTCCTGTGCAGCCATCACCTGTGAGGGAACCAGCTGAGAGGCGAGGCTTTGCAGCAGGGTTGGTGCGACATGTAGTTCATACTGCGGAGGTCTCTTTAGTTAGTGGTCTCCTCCTTGCCCCTTTTTTCTCTTCCTTTATTGGCTTTAATTTCGGTTTGTAAGGTATAGAATTATTATAAATAAAATAATTTAAATAAGGGTAAATTTATTTCTAAACTTCTAATTATTTCCTATTTTTTTCAGTAAAACTTTAATAAAATCTCTTCCCTTTAATTTAAAATTCTAAAGAATAAATCATGAATAAGATTTCTTTCCTTAGTCATCTAGGAATCTCAGTACACATAATTCAGTAATATTAAGTAATTTTTTGTTAATGAAATAAATAAAAAATTAATATACCCCCTCTTATTTTCAAATTAAAATTGTAAAACCACTTAAAATTTAAAATAAGCTTAAATCTAGATCATACTAAAGTTTAAATAAGTTTAAATGTAAACCATACAAGAGTTTAAATAAGTTTAAATAAAGACTATACTAGAGTTTAAATAAGTTTAAATTAAGACCATACTAGAGTTTAAATATTTTAAATTAGATCATACTAGTTTTTTAAAAGTTAAAATAAGTTTAATTAAGTTAAAACCATACTAGAGTTTAATTAAATTTAGATAAAGACCATACTAAACATGAAGTTTAAATTATTTTAAATTTAGATCATACTAGAGTTTAAATAAGTATAAATTAAGATCATAATAGAGTTAAAATAAGTTTAATTTAAACTATACTAGATTTTAAATAAGTTTAAATTAAGACCATTTAAGAGTTTAGATAAGATTAAATGTAGGCTATACTAGAGTTTAAATAAGTATAAATTTAGATCATAATAGAGTTAAAATAAGTTAGACTTTTCTAGATTTTAAATAAGTTTAAATTAAGACCATATTAGAATTTAGATAAGTTTAAATGTAGACTGTACTAGATTTTGAATAAGTTTAGATGAAGACTATACCAGAGTTAAATAAGTATAAATTTAGATCATAATAGATTTAAAATAAGTTTAAATTAAGACTTTACTAAAGTTTAAATAAAATTAAATTAAGATTGTACTAGAGTAGAAATTAAGTTAGAATTTATCAAATCTTCTCGTGGATACTACATCTAAATATTTCAATGCAAGCACACACCGGTGTTTAGATGTAGTTATTCAGGGGAATAATTAAATGTTGATTAATTGAGGTTAATTTTGTTGATAGATAGCAGAAAGGCAAAAGTAAAATTAAACCTTTTTAAAAAATTAAACAGTGAGAGATTAAGTATTAAGATTATGAATTTTCCTAAATTATTTTAATTATAGTGTGATAAGTTATAAGTTTTCCTAATAACAAAAGTTGAATTATTAGGTTTAAATAAAAAAAAGCTTTCTTTAACTTAGCCATTAATTAATCTTTAAATTTCTCTTCTTGTTTTTGTATTTGTTTAGAGTTGGCCTTAGTATGACCCTCATTAAGTAAATTATTATTAAAGCTTACATTGATTTCTTTCTTAGTGTTCCCTCTTTCTTGTTTACGTTGATAAATAGGATTAATAGAATTAATTTTCCATTAAAGTCTATTTTTCATGTAAAAATAAATTTATTCAAATATTCTTAAAATAGAAATTAAAATCATTAAACTCCTACAAGAAGGTTTTCATTGAAAAGAGTGCTTCTTTTCCATTTTAGCTCACCTGAGTTGAAGGCTCGTGAGCTTTTCTGATCAAAATTTGTCCCTTGAATTCTATTTCTTCCTGTGTGTGCATGATGGGTTTAGGATTTTTTTTCTTCATATTTTGTAATTTATGTGTTATTTTGTACTTTACATTCCCTGTTGATATATTTTTATTTGGTTAAAAAGTGATAAATAGACTAAAATCAATTGATTTTGTAAAGAATATTTTCTCAGGATTGACATGTGAAAATAAGAAGTCGAATTAGTATTCATTAAGTATATCATGGATGGATATATAATTCTGATTTACCCTGTCTTTATTGCAGTCCTTTGTAAAAATTTTAGATTTAATAATTAATTGTAAGGATAGAATGAGGCCCCTTTTTTTCGCGCGCGAATCATGAAGGCTAGTAGCTAAATATCTCAACTCATGCACACACCGTGTATTTAGCCACTGCATTCATGAGAGTAATTTAAATTTGTTACTATTAATTTATTATTTAAATCTCATATCTAATATGTTTTCCCAATATATATTCATTGAACTTGTATATCTCAAGGATTCCCTTTATTTGTAAATCCCAGATATAATTCATAGCTTATTACATCTAACTATTAATCCCGGTTTTATCCCCGAGGTAAAATAATTCAGTTAAAAATTGGAGCTTTAAATTAATGTTTAACTGAGATAATTTCACTTCATAATTTTTTTTAAAGATTTAAGTAATTATTAGTAATTTATAATCATGAATTATGTGGGTTTTAGTTTTTCATCCCATTGACTGATATCTATAATTTGGGTAAGCTCGAAGATGACATTTTTCTTATCTCGATCTGCAAATAAAGTCTAAAAGATTTGTATTTATTTCAACTGGAAATATAAAATTCATTATTTAATTTCCCATATGAAATCTTTCCATTAGGAGTATGAGATACGGTAAAAGTTTGATATTTGGTGGAGTTTCATTTCTTAAATTTTCACTGTTAATTTATTCACTGGTCTGTAATAATAGGTACCTTTTCTGAGAATTCACTATTTGTTACTTTGTGGCTTTTGTATTCAATGTATCATTATAGTTATGATTATTTATGTAAAGATTGTCGCTGATAATTGTTTAACCCTGATTGATATACGCTTACGGATTTGAATCTTCGATCGAATAGGAATTTTATGAATTCCATCGCTGAGATCATGAAATTTAGTTAATTGCTTTGCGTAATGAACATTTCTGTACGCGTTTCTTTGTTCCTGTTTTCCCAAAATAAAACGCAAACCGTGCCTTCAGTTTCCTCATGGCATCTGCTTAAGCCATGCATGCAAAATTATTTTCTTGAAAGTTCATAAGATTTGTTTCCTTCATCATTTTAAAGCTACCTATTATAAGCGATAATCAATTTTGAAAGTTTTCACATTGCTCAACTCTAGTATAAATGTATTGACGTGTTATATCATTATCACTATGTCTATCTGTCTGTCGGTCACTATCTGAGACCATATCAAGTGTTCATCTGATGCATGCCTTTACTGATGCATTTGAACTTCATGCTTTAGTGACATTGGTTAATGAACTTAACATTTAGATTCCTCTTCTTCTCTGCTTCTCACAAGCAGTGAATAAACCAAATTTGTACCAGATGCTTCTATGGATGCTTCCTATGACGCTGCATCTGACATGTCTTTATTTATTGGCTCAGAGTATTTATATTATTTTAGATTAGTTCCTAACTGATCTTCTTCTTTATTTTGTTTCTTTGGATGCCGACTCTGATGCTTATTTTAGGATGCAGTACATGTTTAGATCAGTTCCAAACTGATCTAAGATCTCTATCGTGTTTCTTTGGATGCTGACTATGTCTTTTTGCTTATTTTGGATGCTGCACCTGACACTACATTACTTGCATTACTGGCTCAGAGCTCAGATTATTTTTATTATTTAGATTAGTTCCAAACTGATCTATAGTTCTTTATCGTGCATCTTTGGATGATGACTCTGATGCTTATTTTGTATGCTGCACCTGAGTGACACTACATTTCTTGCTTTACTGGCTCAGAGCTCAGATTATTTTCATTATTTAGATTAGTTTCAAACGGAACTAGTTCTTTATCGTGCATCTTTGGATGCTGACTCTCAGATGCTTACTTTGTATGCTGCACCTGACACTACATTTCTTGCTTTACTGGCTCAGAGCTCAGATTATTTTCATTATTTAAATTAGTTTCAAATTGATCTAGTTCTTTATCGTGCATCTTTGGATGCTGACTCTGATGCATACTTTGGATGCAGTACGCACTATTTTTGGTATATGTCATTTCTGACAAGTGCATTTTTTTGTATTTTCATTGTATTTTTATATTGTTCAGTGTCTGAATTTTGATGTTGATTGTTTTCAATATTGTTTAATGTTTGAATGTCCCATCTGCACACACAACTGTTTATCCGTCCACCACCCTCGCCTCGCCTCAGCAGCTCTGTCCAGACGTAGATGTAAAGTGAGTGGTTTTGTTTTCTATATTTAGGGCCCGCTATGATGATGATCAGTTTGTCCGTCTGTCTGATATTCTTACCCAGAGTACATTTTCTCCCTTTTGCTCATTCTGGTTTAAACTGCAGTTACCTTGAACCAGTTTTCTGAGTAAAAGGTCAAAGTAAATAGCACATCTGTATGGAATCCTTATCTGGAGCGTATTTTCTACTTTTAGCCCTATCTGGCTCATACTTCACCTATATATAGTGCCAAGTGTTAACGGATGTGCAGTAACGAACAGCTTCTAAGTCAGAAGTCAAGGTCTTGTCACCCTTATCATTTAGCATTTCTTTCCCCTTTGTAAATTTCTTGAACTAAAGGTGCATATATTCTCTCTCATTTTAGCCCTTTCTGGCTTATACATCACCCGTACATAGTGTCAAGTGGTCATTAAGATCGAGGAGTAACGAACAGCTTCTAGGTCGGAAGTCAGGGTCTTGTCATCTTTATCATAGTGAGCATTTTTATCTCCCTTTTGTAGAGTCCTTGAACTAAGGGTCAGTGGTTAACAACATTTCTGTTTACATAATAACATCTCCCTGGGTTGATTTGGATGTTTGGATATAATTTTATATGATATGGTTTGTGTTTTTTATTATACCAAGCCTTGGCTCTATTCAGCTTATATTTACTCAGTAACCCGTGAAATTAACCAATTAAGTTTTTGATCAGCTGTCAAGGTCATAGCAGACCTCTGTGTGATATTATTGTCATCATCATTTTATATTCCTTTGAGCTTCATCTCGTACATCTTGCAGAGTGCCTGTGGATTGAAAGTGAAAGTCAAATGTCAAGGTCCTTTTAAATGCCCTCTTATCCTGATGTCCTGTAGGTATAGCGTGGCCCTCTGAGATGGACAACAACTCATTGATGTTTAGTTGTATATACAACATCATGGTGTTGAGTTCATCTTATACAAAACAAAAAAAAAAAATACAAAAAACCAAAAAAATACAAAAAACCAAAAACCAAAAAAAAATTCAAAAAACCAAAAAAAACAACAACATACAATTAAACTTTAGTGTCTCAATCGAATAATGATATAAAAAAACCTTGATATTTTTCAGTAATTTGGAAGTCTTAATAACCCCTATTCATAAGTACTTTCATGATGTTCGAGATTGCAAGATTTGATTGTATATTATTGTATATTTATTTAATGTTACAGATGCAGGGACAAGCAGTATTAAGCCTCACAGAAGCAGGAACATGCATAATTATTTTTTTAATCTTACAGATGTAGGGTCAAGCAGTATTAAACCTATTATAGATGCAAGCTAGGACAAGCAAGACCAATCTTGTAGAAGCAGGGATAAGCAGTTATTAATCTTATAGATGCAGGGACATGCAGAAGCCAACCCTACAAAAGCAGGAACAAGCATTTCCTTTTTCTTACAGAAGCAGGGACAAGCAGTGGTTAATTTGATAGAAGCAGGGACAAGCAGTTATAAGTCTTACAGATGTAGGGACAAGCAGTAATTAATCTTACAGATGTAGGGACAAGCAGTAATTAATCTTATAGATGCAGGCACAAGCAGTGATTAATCTTACAGATGTAGGGACAAGCAGTAATTAATCTTGAATTTGCACGGACAAGCAGTAATTAATCTTGAATTTGCACGGACAAGCAGTAATTAATCTTGAAGTTGCAGGGTCAAGTAGTAATTAATCTTGAAGTTGCAGGGACAAGCAGTAATTAATCTTACAGATGCAGTTACAAGCAGTAATTAATCTTGAATTTGCAGGGACAAGCAGTAATTAATCTTACAGTTGCAGGGTCAAGCAGTAATTAATCCTGAAGTTGCAGGGACAAGCAGTAATTAAATTGAAGTTGCAGGGACAAGCAGTAATTAATCTTACAGTTGCAGTTACAAGCAGTATTTAATCTGACAGTTGCATGGACAAGCAGTAATTAATCTTACAGATGCTGCAGTGAAGGACAAGCAGTAATTAATCTTACAGTTGCAGGGACAAGCAGTAATTAATCTTGAAGTTGCAGGGACAATCAGTAATTAATCTTACAGATGCAGGGACAAGCAGTAATTAATCTTACAGTTGCAGGGACAAGCAGTAATTAATCTTACAGATGCTGCAGTGAGGGACAAGCAGTAATTAATCTTGAAGTTGCAGGGACAAGCAGTAATTAATCTTACAGATGCAGGGACAAGCAGTAATTAATCTTACAGATGCAGATCATTAGATTGTCTACCATCACCTGTTTAACGTTGGCCAGTTATTCAGAAAAAGAGTCCTGTCCAGAAGGACCAACTGTGACAACCATCCATTTGTTAGGTAATATACATTTTTTACCTCTTGTTTATAATATCTCTCCTTCAATATTTTGTACATCATGTTTATAAGAGAAAAAAAAAATGCAGTAATATAAGCATTTACTGTTCTGTCTCAGGAAGTGGAGATGTTGGATTGCCTAGCCTGGCAGGGAAGAAGAGACACCCCATTTAGCCTACCTGGAAAGATGCAGTAAGATTCTTTTTTTTTTTCCCTTCTATTGCTGTTAGCCGTTTTAATTCCATGGTGTTAAAATTTCACGATATCTGAAAAAGTTCCAATTGCAATGGTTTTCATTTCAGGCTGCAAGAAATAAATTCAAAATTTCGTATAAAAATTAAACGCTTTTAAGTATTATCATAACATTAACGATGGGTCTAATTTCGCAAAAAAAAAAAAAAGATCAATCGCAAACATGGCGAAATTAAAACTATTATACTTGCTGCTTGGTGACTCCCACTTTAAGTTCTTGATTTTCTATTGACAGAACACCCATCTGAAGCAGCAGGACATGGAACCTTTGTCAACCAACCTTATACATAGGTATAATCTTTTGTCCTTTCTCTTTCATTGCTTTAGAACTATACTAATCTTTTGTCAGTTTCTTTCATTGTCAGGGTCACAGAGGAGGGGTGGACAATTGGCAGCCAGCAACACAACCAAGAGGAGACCATTGCCAGGATACAGGGTATCCACCATAACAACAGGACAACATTGGCCAAAGTGGTAAGAAACAGACAGTATTTGTTGCATTTTGGATTTCTGTTCACACAAATAAGAGACTCGTTTAACCAGTTGAATTTTTATGTTCACATTTTAGTGATTTGACAAGTCCTGGTGCTATTAAATAGACTCCATTAACTGTTACTTTGAGTCAAGGAAGAATTGGACATCTACAGCCAAACATAGAATAAAGGGTAAGATACAAATACAAACTCGATCTCTTTCCTTGTATGGACTCCTTGTGCACTTGTGGATAATGACCCTCTTTTGATCTTATATTTGTATTTTGCATATAAGCATACAGAGACTGTGAAAACCTGTACCTATCCTAAGATTAAGACAATGTTGTATCACTAGCCAGCAAGAGTACACAGAGCTGAATGGACTGATGCTTATAAATCCTACAGGTAAAGTAGGCTAAAGCTAGATTTCTTTTCGTATTTCATTTGCATCACTCTGTCTCATCACTTGATTAAAATTACATATACTAATAACATTGTTAACAGGCAATCCAATATCCTACAGTGGCGTATGTTCAAGAGCAGCAGACTGCTCTCGTCCTATAGAAGAGTTATGTGGATTGATTGACTGCAAGCTTCCTTATAGAGGAGGGTAAGATATATGCTCTACTTCATTCACTTTGAGAGATTTCAAAACTTTAATAAGAGTTGTAGTCTGATAATTTTAACTTTCTGTTTAGTTGACCTCTCCATGCATTGTCTTGCCTTGACAGGATATAAGCTAGTCTTCCCTGGTTCCCAGATTTTAGAGATGTCAGTAATGCTTGAGCCAGAGAACCAAGAGAAAGGACAGACTGTACTTTTACCTAGAAATGAAGGTAAGATGCAAACTCTTCTTATTTGACTCTCTGAACGTTTTTCTGTGCTGTTTGACTAATGTTCTCAATGAGTACCTGGTTAACCCTTGTCAAACATGGATTTAAGTATCAGTTGGTAAAACTGCTTGGTTACTTGGACATAGAGGCATCTTACTGGGTAATTAAGTAGAAAAATATCTAAATTCTTAAATATGCATGTAAAAAGTGATCAGACACATTTCCCATTAATAATTTTCTACGATATTCTCAATTTAAAATCTTGATTTCATAGATATTTTTTGACTAAAAATAAAAAAAACATTAATTATAATGAGTTTTAAATACACTGTACATATCAATGAAAATTCTGGTGTGTTGTTTTTTAACGAAAATAAAATTATACTTTTAACTGGAATATTTTCTTGATATTTGACTCAGATGAGTTGTTCAAAATTTCCAGGCATCTTAAAATGGCACATTGGTTCTTAAATTATTTAATTATTGCAAGTCTTTAATTCATTTGCTGTGGTTTTCCTTCATTATTTGCAATATGAACCATTTTATTTTAAAGATTAGATTTATTTGGTTATTTAAACATTTTACAAATGTAATTTAGACAGATTGGAGCGCCAGTGGTACCCATGGAGCCCAAGCAAAGGTTGTATTTTGATCTTGTAAGCCAGACATTAGGTAAGCTGTATTTATTCTTTTGCATGTACTGTTTGTTTTCGGCCGTCCCCTTTCTTACTTACACTACTAACAGAACTAAACCTTTTTGCCCTTTTCATTCATAATTGTTAGTGTCTTTCCAAAAGACAGTATGTAATAGTCACATATTTTGTTTGAGAATGGTAAATTAAAAGGTATTTTTTCACTTGTTTTGGATCTGCACTAATCCTGTGTCAGTCTCTACCATTATTAAGGGGCACTAGGAGGGATTGAGAGACAGCGGCACATACCACACTGAGGATGAGGAGACCATTGCCAGGATACAGGGTATCCACTATAACAAAGGACCAACATTGGCCAAAGTGTGGTAAGAAACAGGCAGTAATTTTTAAAATTTGTACTTTGATTTTCTATTTTCATTTTATTTAAGACTGATACTAGTACTTATTTAACTCTTGGCTCTGTATTTTAACAGAATTGTAGTTATCTTCAATCCGAATACAAAGAATGACAACCCTACTTTTGAAGAAGAGCACAGGGAGTTGGGAGCAACTGATGCCACCCATCGAATAAAGGGTGAGATAATTAAAAATGCTGATTCCATTTCAGTCTTTTGATAATTTTAAATCTTGTACACTAAGCTCTCTTTGATGTTGAATCTTAGTATCTAATAAGCTAAATTTACAAAAGCTAAAATAATCTGTATCTAAATTTTTAGATGACAGCAGGTATAGATAGATGCCAAATTACAGACGACAACACGGCAATGAGGCCATAATCAGGAGACAGGATTTCCACTGTGTCAACAAGGCAAATTTGACCAAGGCAGTAAGAAACAAGCTGCATATATAGGACCACACAGGGAAGAAGAGAATTGTATAATAAAGAGGACCACACAATGAGTAAGAGTTCCTCACAATGATGAAGAGAACCATACAATGAAGAAGAGGACCATACAGTAAAGAAGAGGACCATACAAAGAAGAAGAGGGCCACACAAAGAAGAAGAGGACCACATAAGGATTATGTACATCTGGATGGAAAGATGCGTGGTTCCATCCTCAGGTGGATCCGCCTTCGTTGGCTGTTTTCTGCTCTGTCCACTACAGCCTCTAGAGGTGCGCCGACTGTGGTGATCAGGTCCCAGCCTGAAACCACTTTGTTCTACATCACTGCTGTTCTGTTTACTGTTTATCTCACTACTGTTTATTGTCTTTTCACTTCTCTGCTCCTCTTCACCACAACCACATGGACGCTGATTCCGCTTCCCTTCACATAATACCTATCAATCTCATTCTCTCTGCTCCTGTTATTCCAAGGGCTCTCAGTGCCCTCTGCATAGATTGGCCAGCGAATCCTCTACAACCCATTTCCACTGCAAAAAAACCCAGACCTTCCATCCATTTTGCTGACAATCCTTCAGAAGGTCTTAATACTTTTCCTATGGTACGCATTGTCCATCTTATTTTCCCTTGGCACTGTTAATTTCAAAATAATTGTCTGTCTTGTAGCCACTGACCAAATAAGTACATCCAGCCTCTTGTTTGTAACCATTATTTCAGATGGAAATACTAATCTTTCCTGGGGGTCTGCCCGCATCTGTCAAATCTGTTGCTGTCTCCAGCAGACCACTTCCTTCAACACTAACTTTATGTCCCTTTTCACCTTCTCTCACAAAGTTGACAAATCTCAGGTCTTGTGTTCTTCTTTGGCTTTTTGATACCTTTCTCTAAGGTGTCAGCTATACTGGCTAGGACTGTATCATGTCTCCAAGATCTCCCATCTCTCAAAGTCTCTGAGTATACTGATAATATGTGCTCCAAGTTTGCTTGTTTACCACCGGGGACACACTTTGGATCATCAGTCACTCCCCATGTTACCAGATGAGAACATTATAAACTGATTTCAGCTTAAACTGAAGCCTGAACAGTTCCATCTTCCAAATACCATTCCATCCAAATTTGACACATATTTTCCCAGTTTAACCAGCTACCTTGTTTCTTCATTCCAACTGCTTTCACCATTCTTGAGTCTTCCTCTTTTTACACACTTCTTTCTGCTCCAAACTGCGCCTCTCTTCTACTGAAGCTGTCCCTCATCTTGCTGTTGGTGTGACATCAAGCCCTTGCCCTCCTTTTGCCAGTCTTCCCACGATGTCACTGTGTTTCAAGCGGGATTCTGCTTCTTCTAGTTTTCTGTACTGACCACTTTGTCCCCGTCCTGATATCAACTTTTGCTGTCCGGACCTTCTCGTCTTTGCTATTCTGTAACATTAAGTTTTGACGCACCTTTGTCACCATGAAATCCTCAGTAATTGACTTAAGAGGTAACTGTAGCTTAGTCCCAGAGCTATATAAAGTAATGCTGCTGAAACTTCATGGCACCCCTAGCCATCTCCTCAAGTATCTGCTTTCTTCTGTTTCCATCCCTTCTACAGTGCTCATTGGTACCTCATACACCAATAGCAGCCATACCAAGTGAGGCAGTATCCCATGTTGATAAACTGCTGCTTTATATTTACCGGGCAGTCCACTTTTATCCACAGTTCTCAATTATTCATCCAGCTGTCTGCAGGTTTCTTTCACATTTTGCCTGTCTGTTAATGTGTCATTAAAGAATTTCCCTAAACATTTTACTGACTTCTCTGAGACTGTTGGTATTGCCTCTCCTTCAGTTGTGAATCTTTCTTCTTTTACTTTTCCATTCTTAATACCTAAACTACGAGATTTTACTTAGTTTTACTTTCTTTCTTGCCCAAGTGATAGCTGATTCTAGTTCTTGTACTATCCACTTGGCTTCAATAAATGTTTTGGTTGTAACTGTCATGTCATCAATGAATGCTCTCCCAGGTTGTTGGCATACTCCTGACTTCATCCATGGCCCTCTGTTCTTCTCCTCCACTATACCAACTTCTAACTGTTGCCAAGCTATAGTGTAATCCTGTACTGTAAAACTCAGCTGGATATGGTCAAAATAGTCTTTTAAAACCGCTGTTGTCTTCTCGGGTACATGGTATCTTTCGAGTGTCAGCTCAACAAGTTTACAGGGAACTGTCACATATGCATTTGCTAGATCTAGCCAGAAGACTGCCAACTCCCCTTCAGACTCTTTGGTTACCTGCATTATCTGTGCCAGTACACTTGTATGCTCAATTCATCCTGATACTTAGGTTCTCCTCCCTATTGCACAGCGATATCAATATACTGATTCTCAAGCATGTAACTAGACATTCTCCTCGCTCAAATTGTAAGGTACATATTTCCTTCTACATTCTGGATCAATATTGTCATAAATTGTTTCAGTCCCTCTAATGCCTCTTCTCTTGGAATAAGACTTATGCTCTGTACCAGCTATCTGACAATCAACTTCTCCTCCAAACCACTCTTATCTGTTTCCAGGGGCGCTTCGTCAACCTTTGATAGTTCTTGCAAACTTTATATGGAACCCCATTTGGTGCTGATGCTGCTCTGGCTTTCTTAATTACATCTACCACTTCTTTTATCTTTGGTGGTGATTCACCAAAGGGTTGATTTTGGTTCTTATACGAATGTATCAACTGCTCCCACTCCTCTATCTCTTCCTCCCTATGTGGAACACTGTGCATCTCTCTCAAATACTTCTCAACGTCTTGAAGATTTCAATCACTTGAACACTTTATTTCATAGCAATCTTGATGTAAACTGGAATGGGTCTGAGGTTAATCTTGATCTTGCTCTATTTTGCTGCTTCATTCTATGCCTGCTTTTCTCTGCTCTTCTTACTATCTTGAGATGTTCCCTGATAATGAGATGCTATATCGTGACTGTGATAGTGTTGATTTATCCTCTCTATAGCCTTCCTATACTGCTTACAAAGCTACCACAGGTCTTTCTCATCTTTGCTATTTCCCTCTCTTTCCTGTTCTTCCTTCTCTCTTTTTGAGACTTTTTCCTTTGTTCTGTGCCAAACCTGTCCAGAACTAGGCTGTATACATGTATAATTGATGTCATACTTTTACTTTCCTGTCAAAACTGCCTGCAAGGGTTGTATTCAGAGTTGGATCCACTTCTTGGTCAAGTCATTCCCAGTCACTTCTGTTGTTATTTTATTTTTGGCCATTTTACTTTCCTCTTCCTTATATTGGTATCAGTACCCCTGTTTTCTCCCATCTCTTCTTGCTGTTGGTTGCTGCCCTGTGAGGTTTTTGTCTTCGCTGTCATGGCTTTCACTGTATGAAGCCTCGTCATTACCTAACACACGGCGACTGGTCACTTGTTTTCGTCCTGAACCACTTCCTCCTCCATCTCACCAGGCTGCCCTGTGTGTTGTGTTAGCTGCTGATCTGGCTTACATCCCATCCCTCCCATGTGGATTAAAAGCCCCTTTTGATTCTTGCATACTTTCTAACAGCTGCATACAATTTCAATGTTCATAGTCATCATTGTTTTTTTGTTGTTGCCTTGTTGTATCCTAGTCTCTCCTGGTTGTCTCCTGTCTCTCCAGGTTGTCACTGAACTTTTCTCAGTTGTTTATTTTCTGCTCAGTCCACTACAGCCTCCAGAGGTGTGCTGATGGGATGATCAGGTCCAGGGCTCGACATTAACGCTTGTCCGCTTGTCCGGTACCAATGTAAAAAAAATTCGGACAAGTGAATATTGCTGGGCACTTGTCCGATTGGACAAGTGCATTTTAATGTAAAGGGGTCTCTAAATAATAAAAAGAACGACTGTTGAAAGCTAAATCGGTAGTCTCAAGACGGAAGCTGTACATAAAATCCAAACTTCGAATCCGATATGTATCGCTATATTAATATTGAGTTCACATTCGATCGGGATCGAAGTTCACTAACTGCATACTACTGAAAAGTCATGGAAGATACGAACCGAAATGTGAATATTGTTTGATGTTGAAAGTTTCACTTGTGGACATTTATATTATTGTCAGGACAGAAAGCCTAAATAAAATTTCGCTTCATGTGTCTGTTGTATTTATCAATAACATCAAGAATCAATCAAGGGCATGAAATGTGTAAATAAATGGACTTAATTTTAATTTTCAAGTTGAAATTATTGAACTTTATTGAAAATTTTCGGACAAGTGAAGTTGAAATTCGGACAAGTAAATGTCTTGGTCACTTGTCCGAATGGACAAGTAGGAAAAAAAGTTAATGTCGAGCCCTGAGGTCCATCCCTATAACCACTTGACTCTACATCAGTGCTATTCTATTTTACTGTCATCTCACTACTGTTTATAAACATCACTGCTGTTCTGTTTTTTGTAGCCACTGATCGAATGATTACATTCAGCCTCTTGTTTGTAGCTATTTTTTCAGATGGAAATACTAATCTCTCCTTGAGGTCTGCCCACATCTGCCAATCTGTTGCTGTTCCCAGCAAATCACTTCCTTCAGCACTTACCTTATGTCATTTTCACCTTCCTTCACAAATTAAAGTTGACAAATCTCAGGCCTTTTGTGTTTTTCTTTGATTTTTTTTTATACCTTTCTCAGTTTTTTGATACTTTTCTCCTGTGTGTCAGCTATACTGACAAGGACTGTATCATGTCTCCAAGTGTATCTCTAGTCTTTCAAAGCCTCTGAGCATGCTGATAATATGTGCTTCAAGTTTGTTGGTTTACCACAAAGAACCCTTTGTGGATCATCCGCCACTCTCCATGTTATTAGATTAGTTGGGCTGGGAAGAACATCATAAAATAAGATTGCCAGGATAAAGGGTACCCACTAAACCAACAAGCCATCATTGACAAAATTTGTAAGAGGCAAGCATCATTTGGTATCATTTATCTAAAATCTTAATATCTTATATAACTACTTCGGTACTTGGAGCTTTAAATAAATTGCTTCCTGACAATTTTTCAATTGACAGCAAGTATGGGCAGATGTCAAATTGGGGCTGACCAATCAACTAAAAATAGGATCATACACTGAAGAGGAGCACTACATATTGAAAACAAGGACCACACATGGAAGAGAACAAATGCACAAGGAAGAGGAGGACTTCATAAAGAAGAAGCAGACAGCATAAAGAAGAAGAGGACAGCATAAAGAAGAGATGGACCACACAAGGAAGAGGACCACATAAAGAAGAAGAGGACCACACAAGGAAGAAGAGGACTACACAAGGAAGAAGAGGACTACACAAGGAAGAGGAACTATTGCCAGGATACAAGGTATCTTAACCAAAAGGCCAACTTTGGCAAGAATGGTGAGAAACAACCCACATATGATGTAATTTTGGATTGCTATGTTATATTGTAAGTCAATACAATAAGGACACAATTTACATCTCTAGACTCTCTTTATTTTCAGAATAATGGTTAAAAAAGATTTTACCTTTGTGGCAAATAACCCATCTTTTAATCTTTAGGAGGAATGTGTTTTTTCACAGATGATTATGACTGAGTCTCTCATAATGTAAAACGTCTGTCTTAAAGAAACAAAGATTTGCAGACCCTTACACAATGAAAGATCATGAGAATTACATCACCTGCCAGCAAGAGTACCAAGAGCTGGACACCAAAAATTACCACAGAGTAGAGAGCATTGCCAGGGGACATGGTGTCTTTTATGCCAGCAGCCATTAATTAAAGTGGTAAGAGACAGTCACTGCATTAGTTGCACTATTAGATTTCTGTTTTCTGTCTAATATTAGAACACATACTAACTCTCAACTTTCTGTGTTCTCAGAATAAAGGTTTAGCAAGCTTGGATTGCAGTCTCCCACTCTCTAGATTAGGAAGAGTTAAACACCAGAGGAAGAAGTACTGCCTGACGGAAATGACTTTGGCCTGCAGGAAACGGTAAGAAGTAAGATCCACTCCTTGTGATGTTTAAATTGATATCCCTATTTCTCACTTGTTGAATTCTTTGAACTTTTATTGACTGTATCTATACACATTCTGTGTTTGATTGGTATCATTTATTCTTAGGAAATTCAGTAGTCCTATTGACTCTGTATTTTAACAGAATAATGGTTAGACAAGCCTTGATCACATGATAGAGGACACTTCCATCACTCACAAGGAGGAATCCAAGGGCCTGAGGTCCACAATAGGCAGCCATAGAAGAAAGGGTAAGATACAAATTACATGGCAGAATCCATGGCTTGTGCTTCTTTACACATGATAATATGATTTATGTGCTCATTTTAACTGATGTAGAATAAACCTCTTCTGATCTAAAATCTCACTATCCTAAAACTACTTGGAGTACTTGGAGCGTAAATAAAATGTTTCCTGACAATTTTTAGAGGACAACCAATCAAGGAAAAATAGGATCATACTCTGAAAGGGAGGACCACACAAGGAGAGGACAACTACGCAATGCAGAGGAGGACGGCATAAAAAAGAAGAGGACCACACATAGAAGAGGAAGACCACAAAAAAAGAAGAGGAGGACCACACAAAGAAGAAGAGGACCACACACAAATGAAGAGGAGGACCACAGAAGAATAGGAACTATTGCCAGCATACCGGGTATCGATCACTATACCATCAGGCCAACATTGGCAAAAGGGGTAAGAAACAAGCCGCATGATACATTTCTGGATTGCTATGTCAATTCAATTACGACACAGATTACACCTCTCGACTCTCTTTACTTACAGAATAATGGTTAGAAAGGCACTCTGCGAACCCATCTATCCCTCTTTAGGAGGAGTGCAGCCAAGAAAGATCCACTGCAGCCAGCCATGGAAGAAAAGGTAAGATGGAAATCAAATATCCTCAATCCATTGTTTGTGTTTTTTCACACATGATTATGACGGAGTTTCTTATAATGTAAAATCTCTGTCTTAAAGAAACCAAGGTAACCAGACCCTTACACAATGAAAGATCGTGAGAATTAAATAACCTAACAGCAAGAGTACCAAGAGCTAGACACCAGAAATACCCACGGATAGAAGAGAGCAATTTGCCAGGGTACAGGGTGTCCATTATGCCAGCAATCATTAATTAAAGTGGTAAGAGACAGTCACTGCAAAGTTGGACTGTTAGATTTCTGTTTTCTGTCTAATATTAGAACACATACTAACTCTCAACTTTCTATGTTCTCAGAATAAAGGTTTAGCAAGCTTGGATTGCAGTCTCCCACTCTCTAGATTAGGAAGAGTTAAACACCAGAGGAAGAAGCACTGCCAGACAGAAATTGACTTTGGCCGCAAAAAACAGTAAGAAGTAAGATCCACTGCTTGTGTTGTGTTAATTTGATATCCATATTTCTCACTTGGTGAATTCTTTGAACTATTGTTAACTGATCTGTACACATTCTGTTTTTGATTGGTACCATTTATTCTTAGTCAATCTAATTGGGACATTCATTAGACCTCTTGACTGTATATTAATTAACAGGATAATGGTTTGACAAGCTTTGATCCCATGATAGAGGACACTTCCATCACTCACAAGGAGGAGTCCAAGGAAACAAGGTTCACAATAGGCAGCCATAGAAGAAAGGGTAAGATACAAATTAAACGTGCTGAATCCATGACTTGTTCTTCACTACACATGATTGTTGTTTATGTTCTCATCTAAACTGATGTAAGTTAACCTTTTTTTGATCTAAAATCTCAATATCCTATAAGTATTCAGTACTTGGAGTTTAAATAAACTGTTTCTTCACAATTTTTCAGTTGACAGCGAGTATCGACACCCCACATTGAGGATGACCAATCAATGAAATATAGGATCATATGCTATATGAAGAGGAAGACTACATATTGAAAAGGAGGACCACCCAAGGGAGAAGATGACTACACAGAGAAGAGGAGGACCTCTCACAGAATAGAAGATCACACTAGGAAGAGGACAACTACTCAAAGAGGAGGAGGACCACACAAGGTAGAGAAGGGCTACATAAGGAGAAAAAAGACCACACATGGAATATGAGGACTACCCATGGATGAGGACCCTTACAGAAGAAGAGGATCACATAAAGAATAAAGAGGACCACACAATGAAGAAGAGGACCACACAAAAAAGAAGAGGAACACACAAGGAAGAGGAACTATTGCCAGGATACAAGGTATCTTAACCGAAAGGCCAACTTTGGCAAGAATGGTGAGAAACAACCCACATATGATACATTTTTGAATTGCTATGTTATATTTTAAGTTAATCCAATTAGGACACAAAATAGGACACCTCTCGACTCTCTTAATTTTCAGAATAATTATTAGGAAAGCTTTACTTTTGTGGCAGAGAACCCATCTATCACTCTTTAGGAGGAGTGCAACCAGGAAAGATCCACTGCAGCTAGCCATGGAAGAAAGGGTAAATGGAAATCAATCATCCTCAATCTATTGTTTGTGTTTTTTCACACATGGTTATGACTGAGTCTCTTATAATGTAAAATCTCTGTCTTAAAGAAACCAAGATATGCAGACCCTTACACAATGAAAGATCCAGGAGGATTAAAACACCTGCCAGCAAGAGTATCAAGAGCTGGACACCAGATAGCCACACAGTAAAGAGGAGATCATTGCCAGAGGACATGGTGTCCTTTATGCCAGCAGCAATTTATTAGTCAAAGGGGTAAGAAACAAGCTGCATTTGTTGGACTATCTAGATTTCTGTTTTCTCTCTGTCTAATATTAGAACACATATTTAACTCTTAACTTTTTATGTTCACAGAATAATGGTTTAGCTAGCTTGGATTGCAGTCTCCCACTTTCTGGGTTAGTAAGAGTTAAACACCAGAGAAAGAAGTACTGCCAGCCGGAAATTGACTTTGGCCTGCAGAAAACAGTAAGAAGTAAGATCCACTCCTTGTGATGTTTAAATTGATATCCCTATTTTTCACTTGTTGAAATCTTTGACCTTTATTAACTGATCAGTACACATTCTGTGTTAACAGAAAAGGGTCAAGGCTGGTCTTGATGGAATGTTTAAAAGCAGTTCTTCCTGTTGATGGAAAAGTTTGAAGACTCATTGCCTCCAGCCTACTGTAGAGGAGGGTAAGAGACAATCTCTACTCAATTCACTCTGCGAGATTTGATATCTTTTAGAACTTAAGTTCTGTTAAACTTTTTATACTCTTTGATAATAGGGAGTTAGACTAGCCTTGATCTAGTGTTCAAGAGCATTAATGTTTCAAACTGAGTTCCAAGAAAGTGATTAACTTTTGTCTAACATAAAAATAAGACTTAATACAATACTTTTCTTTTTCTGTTTTAAATTTCATATTTCTTTGCCATTAGATGATAAGTGTTAACATTCTTTTATTTACTTTACTTTGATCTTTGTTAACAGACAGAGAGCTGGACTGGCCTTCTACACCTGAGTCTTAGAAGAACTTGTAGGACAGAAAAGAAAATTCCAGATCGGGGTCTTGACCAGAACATCAGAAGGCTGCAGTGAAGATACAGTTTTACTCCCTATTCTAACTTTATCAGTAGGTCACTTTAATCCATGCTCAAGCTTTCTTAGTATATTACCTAAGTCCATACTCAAATTTCTCAAGAGGTAGCCTGAGTCCATATTCAAACTTTCTCAGAAGTCACCTGAAGCCATATACATAATCAAAAAACCAAAAAAGAAAAAAAACCCATTAATTCCTGTATAATTGTGAGAATAGAATTTAAAGTTTTAAGTTACAGTACTGCACTGACAATGTAATTCACTATGTATGAAACATACAATTTTCAAAAACTGTTTTCTGTAAGTAGACTTTTTGGTAGACATATTTTTATGGCATTCTTTTGTATCATTAGATTCCATGATGGCTGCACAATTTGTGTGAAATTCAGGTGCCCTTCATCCACAGATTTACATCCCCTATGTACTGAAAACATTTTTTCAGAGTCATTTTTATGAGAGAAAACAGGAAATATATAAAATACCAACAAACCTCTTATAAAACCCCTCAAAAATAGGCCTCCGTGAATTTTAATGATTCTTAAGCATATTCCAAGTGGCTTACATCCTGAAAAACATGAACTCTAGTAGAGATTTTTAAACAATTGATTGCTTTATTAGAGTGTATTAAGTATGGGAATTAATGCTACAGCTGTTGCTGAATAAAAAAACTAACTTGCCTTATCATATGGCATGATATATCTTAAGTAGTTTTGTTATATGAAAATTTGCATGAAATATAATTTATGACTATTTTAATTCTATTATGAATTCAGTAAGTGAATTGATAGAAAATTCTCAATATGATATTTATATTTTGCTGCTATTTCTCCCAATTGAATCACAGTGCTGTTTTTGTTGGCACTAGTTATTCCTAATTGGAGGAATAAAAACCCCATAGTGAATATGATTGGTTGTTTTATACAGGAGGAAGAGAGGAATCCCAGACTGACAGGACTCGGGCGAAAGAAGAACGGAATGGACTTTGTGAAAATTATTGATGTTTGGACATTACAGATCTCAAACTTACGTATAGTTACCAATATTGTTTACATATATGTGTATGTGTGTGTTAGTGAATGCTATGTTTGAGTGTTTATGAGTTTATAACTTTCATTGTAAATTTTCCTTTGTTTAACCTGGTAATGGTGTGTAAGCCCTAACAGCTTCATATTTTGTTGATGCATTGTTTAATAATATGGCATATCAGGGAGGGAGTAAGGGGTCAGCAGTCCCAATTCTCATTTTTAATTTAGTCCATTGACACCTCCTTTTGGGATCCTTCCACAATCACTGCAGGGGGGAGGGGGTCAGTCCTTATCCCTATTATAATTAAGTCCCCTGAATACTTCCTTTTGGAATCCCTCCGCAATCTATGCAATGGGAGGGGATAGGGCTCAGTCCTAATCCATATTATAATTTGGTTCCGTGTACACCTCCTTGGGATCTCTTCACAATCCCTGTTGGGAGGGGGTAGGGCTCAGTCCTAATCCCTATTATAATTCAGTCCCTTTTGGGATCCCTCTGCAATTTCTTCTTAAATTGATCCTTTTCTGGATCATATGATTTGATAATAGGCTAAGGTTTGAGATACTTTCATTTGATGCATCTTGGAAACAATGTGTGTCATAGGTCTGTCACCGTAACAGTTTAACTTTCAGTCAAATATTTGAATGTTGCATTGGAATATCATGATGAATATTTTTAGTAGATTGGGATTTTCAGTCCATTCAATCCTTGGTGCATACACCTAAGGGGTTAATTGTGTCTGCAGTCTAAAGTGAGCACTTTATCCTATGATGAGATTTATTTAGAAGAGGAGTTCTATTCATTATCATATTAATGACATTATATAAAGGACATTAAATTTGAGCTGAAATAATAATTCATACCAAATATAATGCTCTCTGCTAGGGCTCAGTACTAGCATGCCAAAGAGAAGGAGGGGGGGGGGTGACAGTTGCAAATTTTATGCCATGGCTGTGAGAAGAATATGGACAAAGGTTTCTTATTTATACCGAGTTTAACCTAGGGTCTGTGAAAATGCACCCTTTAATATTGCATCAACATACCTACAACTGAAATGTTGAGCAACTGTTAATTATTAGTTTTTTGTTATGTGCAATTGTGCTGTATTTAAGACAATATTGTATTTGGAGAAGTTGTGAATCTGAGCTCGTATATACAGCTTGTACATGTATACTTTTTTGTGATTAAGTGGGAGGCCTATCAAACTTTGATCATGGACTACTTCTATTTTTGAATGACTGAAAACAGGGATAAATTACAGTATTTCTGTGATAGAGTATAGACACAGTCATGTAACTCGAAGCACCACTTGTATTAGTGCAGATACCATTTCATATTCCTGATAGTGATGCACCTTTAATGGCAGTCCATTTTCATTCAAACATCTCTAGCTAGTTAAATCATATTGATGTAGATGTGCACAATGGGTGTTTGCTGTTTTTGTTGAAACTTTGTATACCCTATAACTGCATCACTTAATCGATCTCTAAGGACGTAATTTAAGTTTTTTGTTTGCTCTGGTTTTGTGCTATATTCTATGTGATACAGAGTATAATTACACATATTTCTTAAATGTCAATTTCCACAATGGAAATTGTGTGTGAAACCTAAGCCAGTGAGGTATCAAGTTTGTGCACTGAAATTTTCTTGGATGCTAAAACGGTGTGTGCTTATTATTTTGTGCATGGTTTTGATCGAGTTTGTGTCCTTGAAATTTTTTTAGCTAGCATGAATTTTTTGCCTTTCTAGCTTGGGTTCGTTCTCCCAATTTATATGGAAGTAAAAATGGGGGGTCATGATTCGACACCCTACTGTAAATTATTGTCTCCACGACATACTGCAGTTTCATGTCATATAAAACTATAAATACATTAAACTGCCAGTCGATCTAGCTGTAAATGACCTTGTCATTTTATGTTGAGGACAAAGTATGTTATAGCATTAATTTTAAGTCATAATGATTACATTTATAAGTTATATTTAAAAGTATTTGAGAGTGTCCTGAGTTATTGTAGTTTGCTCCTGAATTCTCATGCAGCATGCTTATCCAATATGTTGGGATATGGCTTATAATTCCCTGAGTATCTATTTACTCACCAAAAACAGCAAGTTAAAACAAGGCCCTTTGATTTAGGAGAGTACAGATAATAAGGTCATTAGTAACTGTTGTGTTTGATATGTCCCCATTTGTCCCATTGCTTCAGGGGTGAAAATATTTGCATGACTATAATTTGGGTGATGGAATATCAATCATTGTGCACATATCTATTCCTGTTTGTTGAAAGGAAAAATGTTTTATATTACACATGTTACTACAGTACATGTATGGTATTAAGCTTAACAAAGTCTATGCATTGCAACAGTCTAGTAAGGTCAAGGTAAAAGGAAAGGTCAAGGTGAATTGATGATGCAGTTTAATAGCTCTCAATCATCAATATGTATCAGCAGATGAAGTTGGATAAAATTATCCATACTACGCTGCATTCATGAAATGAGTATGGCTGGTTTTGATATATTAAACCATTCCCATTTGAACATCCCTTGTATTCTCACATTTCAAATTGGTGTCAACAGACCCAGCTGGTGCTTATGTGCTCAAACATACTATTTCAGATCTACCACGAAACTATATGCCTTGATTTTGCATCATGCCCCTTTTGGAGAACAGCTAATTATATGAGTTTTGGTATGGGTTCATAGAATACTATTATCATTTTCTGTGGAAATTGTGTAAACCATTAAGGGTAAAGAAACCTGTGTCATTGAGATGACATGTTTATGCACTGAAATTTTCTTGGATGCTGAAACGGTGTGTGCTTTATATTGTTTTTATGGGATTCATGTGTTCTTGAAAATTTTTAGTTAGCATGAATATGTTGCCTTCCTGACATGGGTTCACACTCCTTATTCCTACCATATCAGAACGGAAGATATAATATACTCCCTAAATTATGTCACAAGGACCTACCTCTTTCTAGGATAAGCTTGTTTTCCATTTTGGATTATACATCATTTCCACTGTCAGACTTGGATATCAATCCTTTTCTTTAGGAGAATCTTTGGAAAGTGTGTATATTTACACCATATCGTAGGTCACAGTGACCTGTTTGTTATGCCATCAGATACTAGCTATTATAGCAAGGTCTTATTGAATTTTAGCAATGGTTGCATTTGAAGACATTTTTGTTGCATTCATTGAATCAGTTTCCTAGTGACCGACCACGCCTAAGAATATGCTTTCCTATGAATATTGTTTGATTTGTTCATATCACTTGACTGTGCAATGATCTATTCTTGGGGTAATAAAATTATAAATTAAATAGTAGGTTAATGTGACCTTCATAAATACTGATTTGGAAGCGTTGTTGATAAACTAGAGATGAATTGTACTTTGTTAAACTGGTATCAGTGTTTGTTTTAAACGTTACTTCACTAATTTTTCACTCATATTGAGATAACCATCACTTGCTGATGAAGAGCTTTAGCTTAAACTTAAATCAGCACTTGGCTATATGGGCCACTGATCTGTCAGGGGGGAGCTAGCTTTTTTGTGCCAACACCTACTGGAACACAGGATATTTCTGTCCATGTGGTCTTGTTTGTTTCTCCACATCCCTCTGTGGAATTTGAACACGTTACTTAAGGATCAGCTAGCTCCTAATTTGGGACTCTAAAGCTTATGTTCTAACTACTTTGCCAAAGTATCAGGTTAAATGAAAGTAACATTTATGAAATGGATGTACATGTAAAAACTCACCAGTGCTATCTAGTCTTATGATTTAGATGATAGGAGGGGCTGTGAGACTCGCTAAGTGCTACTTAGAATTGGGATTTAGAGAGGGAGGGGTTATGAGACTTGCAGTGCTACCCAGTATTGGGATTTAGAGAGGGAGGGGTTGTGAGACACGATAAATGTTACCCAGTATTGGGATTTAGAGAGGGAGGGGTTGTAAGACTTGCATTGCTACACAGTATTGAGATTTAGAGAGGGAGGGGTTCTGAGGCTTGCAGTGCTACCCAGTATTGGGATTTAGAGAGTAGAAGGGGTTGTGAGACTTGCAGTGCTACCCAGTATTGGGGTTTAGAGAGGGAGGGGTTGTGAGACTTGCATTGCTACCCAGTATTGGGATTTAGAGAGTAGAAGGTGTTCTGAGGCTTGCAGTGCTACCCAGTATTGGGGTTTAGAGAGGGAGGGGTTGTGAGACTTGCATTGCTACCCAGTATTGGGTTATACATTTGGGACAGAATATCTCTCGACACAGTAAATTTTAATTTTTTAAGAAGCCCCAATTTTTTGTATGCTTTCTTTATAATGGTATCAATATGATCAGACCATCCTAAGTTAGACGACAGAAGTATCCCAAGATGTTTGTGTTCCGTAACATATTCCAATTGGCAATTGTCAAAAAATAATTTAGGAAAATGCTGTACATTTTTCAAACTAAAAAATACTGCTTTGGTTTTCTGTGGATTGAATTTCAATAACCATTTCTTTGACCATTCATCTAGTATTCTAAGATCGTGGTTAAGATTTTGTTCAATATGATTAATATTATCTGAACATTGTTGTAAAGAATTATCATCAGCAAATAGTCTACAAACAGATATCATATTTTCAGCCACATCGTTTACATACAATAAAAATAATAGGGGACCAAGTACTGAGCCCTGAGGAACTCCAGCTTTTACTTGTCCTAGAGAGGAAAAATGATTTCTATACATGACTTGTTGGGTTCTTTTGCTTAAATAACTATCAAACCAATCTAGCATCTCCCCATTAATTCCATACATTTTTAATTTGTAAATTAAGCCTTTATGCCAGACCCTATCAAATGCCTTTGATAAATCACAAAACACCATACAAAAGAATTTACCTTCATCAATACTTTTTACTATAGAATGGTATGTTTCTAAAAGTTGATAAACTTTAGCAGTTGCTGCATTTGAGGATTTTTGTGGCATTCATTGAATCAGTTTTCTAACGACCTTTCACACCTAAGAATATGCTTTCCTAATATGAATAATGTTTGATTTGTTCATATCACTTGACTGTGCAGTGATCTATTCTCAGGGTAATTAAATTATTTATAAATTAAATTGTAGGTCATGGTGATCTTCAGAAATACAGGTTTATAAGCAAAGTCCTGATACACTAGAGACTAATTGTTATTTGTTCAAACAGTATTGGTGTTTGTTTTAAACATCCCTTCAAGAATTTTTCACTTGTACTGAGATACCGTACATCACTTGCCAATAGAGAACTTCAAATTTATATCAGAACGGGTTAAAGCCACTGAGCAGTGCTGGATGAGCTTTTTTGTGCAAACACCTTCTGGCGCAACATTTTAAGGATGTCTGTTCATATGGTCTTATCTAAAGGACTTTTCTCCACATCCCACTGTGGGATTTGAATACACTACTTAACAATCAGCTAGTTTCTAACTCTGTGACTCTAGAGCTAATGCTGTAACTACTGTGCCACAAGTTTTAGGTTAAAAGAAAGTAAAATAGTAGAAATGGATGTACATGTACAGTGTATGGTGCACTCCTTTAAAATTCACCAGTGTTACTTAGTGTTAGGATTTGGATGGTGAGAGGGGCTGTGAAACTCTCTAAGTGCTACCAAGAATTGGGATTTATAGAGTAGGAGGGGTTGTGAGACTTGTAGTGTTACCCAGTATTGGGATTTAGAGAGGGAGGAGTTGTGAGACTCGATAGGTGCTACCCAGTATTGGGATTTAGAGAGTTGTGAATGGATGTGACGTGCAATGTAATAGCATCATCATTTTAGAGAGTGCATGGGCATAGGTTTTCCGCCAACACTAAGGAATTCTTTATTCTTATAAATTAATCAATAGCTGTACATGCCATTGAAAAATTAAAGCATTTGTTGTGTGCATTTGTTGCACTGCATTGAATAGTAGGGGTCTAGAATTGTGAAAGCTAGGGGTGACATTTACAGTATATCTATGAATGAGAGTTCAGGTATTGCAACTTGCTTTGAAACTGTCTGCAATGATTAAGCATTTCTTCGAGGAATATTTACTAGAGGTAGTTGTCATATATGTGCTATAGGCTTAAGCTATATACACTGTATTCTGGTGTTTATTAAACAGAGCACATTTCAGTATTGCTAGTCTCCACTGTGGAAATTGTTTAAACTATCTATGATGAAATTGTGTAAACCATTAAGGATTAGAAACCCGAGTCAGTGAGATGACATGTTTATGCACTAAAATTTTCTTGGATGCTGAAACGGTGTGTGCTTATTTAATATTGTTTTTATGGGATTCATGTGTTCTTGAAAATTTTTAGTTAGCATGAATATGTTGCCTTCCTGACATGGGTTCACACTCCTTATTCCTACCATATCAGAACAAAGGATATAATATTCTCCCTAAAGTAGGTCACAAGGACTTACCTTGACCTTTCTAGAATTAGCTTGCTGCTGTTTCCCATTTTGGATTATACATCATTTCCACTGTCCGACTTGGATATTGGTCCTTTTCTTTAGGAGAATCTTTGGAAAGTGTGTATATTTATATCATATTGAAGGTCACAATGACCTGTTTATTATGCCATCAGATATTATTATAGCAATTAAAGTCTTATTGATTTTGAGCAATGGCTGCATGTGAAGTTGTTTTTTTTTTTGCATTCATTGAATCAGTTTCCTAGTGAATGACCACGCCTAAGAATATGCTTTCCTATGAATATTGTTTGATTTGTTCATAGCAATTGACTGTGCAGTGATCTATTCTTGGGGTAATTATATTATCAATTAAATTGTAGGTCACTGTGACCTTCATAAATACTGATTTGTAAGCAAAGTCCTGATACACTAGAGATGATTGTACTTTGTTAAACAAGTATCAGTGTTTGTCTGTTTTAAACGTCCCTTCAAGAATTTTTCACTCGTATTGAGATTACTATCACTTGCTGATGAAGAGCTTCTAGCTTAAACTTAAATCAGCACTTGGCTTTATGGGCCACTGAGCTGTCATGGGGGAGCTAGCTTTTTTGTGCCAACACTTACTGCAACACAGGATATTTCTGTCCGTGTGGTCTTGTTTGTTTCTCCACATCCCTCTGTGGAATTTGAACACGTTACTTAATTAGGATCAGCTAGCTCCTAATTTGGGACTCTAGAGCTTATTTTCTAACTACTTTGTCAAAGTATCAGGTTAAACGAAAGTAACATTTTAGAAATGGATGTACATGTAAAAACTCACCAGTGCTACCTAAGTGTTAGGATTGGGATGGTGAGAGGGGTTGTGAGACTCGCAGTGCCACGCAGTATTGGAATTTAGAGAGGGAGGGGTTGTGAGACTCGCTAAGTGCTACCCTGAATTGGGATTTAGAAAGTAGGATGGCTTTTGAGACTCGATACATGCTACCCAGTATTGGGATTAAGAGAGGGAGAGGGGTTATGAGAGGGCTTGGGGTGCAATGAAAAAGCATCCTCATTTTGGAGAGTGCATGGGCTTAGATTTTTTGCCCACACTAAGGAATACTTTATATACTTCATCAACACCTTAAACCCATAAAATTTCTTCCAACCTTGAATGTTTGACCCTTTGAAAACTAGTGATTTTACAATGCATTTCATTCTTCACTGAAAGTCAAGTTTGATCAGAGTATGGGAATTTCATGATCTAATGAAATTCCAAATTATCAAAGAAAATGTTGTTTTGTTCAGGGATAGCTATGGTGATACATATAAATCAAGAAGAAGTATTTATTAATTCCAATCATTTTGCAAATGACCCTTGCTTAATAGTAATCTTAATTAATTCTACGATGGCATGCTTTGGTTTCTTAGCTTTAGGCGAAAACTTGTTTTAAGGATAGGGAAATCATTGTATTGTGTTCTATCAAACTAAAAATAGGTCACCATGATCTCATTTGGAATTTTATATATAATCTCAGTAAAATCACAATTTTAACAGTTTAAAACCTACACTACTCCAGGATGCTTCCACATTAGTTTCAGCTTTTCTGGCCCAGTAGTTCTTGAGAAGAAGACTTTTAAAAAATTTCCTAAATATTTCTATGTTAAACTTTGATTCCCTTTTGTGGCCCGATTAGAATCTACACTACCCCAGGATGCTTCCACATATGTTTCATTTTTTCTGGCCCAGTGGTTCTTATGAGGAATATTTTTAAAGTTTTTTTCCCTATATATTTCTATGTTAAACTTTGATTCCCTATTGTGGCCCAGCCCAAACCCTGGGGGTCATGATTTGAACAATTTGAATCTACACTACCCCAGGATGCTTCTAAATAAGTTTCAGCTTTTCTGACCCCGTGGTTCTTGACTATCTCCCCTTGTGAGGAGTCTTGACCCTTCATTTTAACAATTTAAACTCCCCTTCACCTAAGGATGCTTTGTACCAACTTTGGTTAAAATTGGCCCAGTGGTTCTTGAGAAGTCAAAAATGTGAAAAGTTAACAGACGGATGGACAAAAAGTGATCAGAAAAGCTCACTTTAGCCTTCGGCTCAGGTGAGCTAAAAACTGTTCAAAGATGTGAATGAATAGATCCTCAAAATCACACTTTGAAGTTTAGGATTATCAAACCAGGATTTTGTTTCATGCCTCCATTATTGATATTTGGGGGCATATATTCTTTTGATCTGTCCATCTGTCTATCCCACTATGTGTCTGGTTGTTTGTAAATTTAACCTTACAAATAACTTTTGATTGGTAGCTAAGAGCTAGGGTTTGCATATTTCAGACATATATTTGTTTGATGCGACTTTTCTTTGGGTACATTGGGACAACATTTTTTTACCTTTTAACCTTCGTTTGACCGAAATTTTCAGAAATTTGTATTTATTAACAATAGTCACCTTAGCCACAACTTTTGAACAATTTTTATTGGTTATTAGTTTTAACACTTGACTGATGTAATATGTTTGTATGTGGTATGATTCATTATTATACAAACATATGTATAAAAAGCAAACGATTTACTTGACCTTATATATTTTATTTATTATAAACCCTTGGTCAGTAACAGAATAGTTTTATTAGTACACTTGGTAATTAACTTTTCTTCAGCATGCATGGAATATTACAATATGTACATAGGCAAACACAATCCTATACATGTTTCTTTTTCACACTTTACATACATTTTATGGCTTATATGTTTTGTTTGGCATATCTGTCACATCAGGAAACTCTAGTATAATACATGTTCTGGTTTGTCATTCTTGTTTATGCTAGACAAGCATTTATTTTTACATTAATTTAATATACTGTTAACCAACTATTATTCGCGACGACATTATTTCGCGATTAAGCAAGGGAAAACTAGATCGCGACGATTATTTTTCGCGATCAAGCCTTTTTGGATCGTTTTTCTATAGACAAAGAAGAAGGTACAGTTTCAATACAAATTAAGCCCTATATTTTTCTACAATATGAAAGTGATATAAGAAATTAAAATTCATTCTTTCTGAATCATAGGAATTCTCTGCAGTAAGAATACACAAATGGTTTTTCTCATATGACCTCCTAAATGCTAATTGTGACGTCATTAACTTGTGCATTTTCCCGTATTTTCTTAAAAAGTTGGGCTTGGGGTGCAATGAAAAAGCATCCTCATTTTGGAGAGTGCATGGGCTTAGATTTTTTGCCCACACTAAGGAATACTTTATATACTTCATCAACACCTGTGCATGCCATTGAAAAAGTAAAGCTGCATTTGTTGTTTGCATTTGTTGCACTGCATTGAATAGTAGGGATATAGAATTGGGAAAGCTAGGGTTGACATTACAGTATATCTATGAATGAGAGTTCAGGTATTGCAACTTCCTTTGAAACTATATGCCATGATCATATAAGCATTTCTTTGAGGATAATTAGGTAGTTGTCATATGCTATATAGATTTATGCGCAGCTGGCTGTAGTTATATGCTGGCTATAGTTTCTGGTGGCTACAGTTTTATGCTGTATATTATGTGTTTATTAAGAAGAGCAAACTACTATCCCTCAAATTTCACTATTGCTATAGTTTTCACTGTGGATATTGTGTGAACTATTTAGGATGAAATTGCTTAAACCATTAAGGATTAGATACCTGTGTCAGTGAGATGACATGTTTATGTACTGAAATTTTCTTGGATGCTGAAACGGTGTGTGCTTTATATTGTTTTAATGGGATTCATGTGTTCTTGAAAATTTTTAGTTAGCATGAATATGTTGCCTTTTCTGACATGGATTCACACTCCTTATTTATACCAAATCAAAACAGATGATATACTTTACCCCATAGTAGGTCACAATGACTTACCTCTTTCTAAAATTGGCTCTTGCTTTATTTCTCATTTTGGATTAGTATATATCAATTCCACTGATGACCCTGGTGTCTCTTGAAATGTCTTTTGAAGAATTGAGGAGTGTTTACAAAATAAACTTAGATAAACTTGCATACCAATGCCTACTTGTACATCACAGTGACCTGTTTATTATGCAATCAGACACAGGTACTCAGATTATTACAGCAAGGTCTTCATGATCTTTGACTGTTGATGCATTGAGGACATTCTTAAATCGGCTTTTTGTTGCATTCATTGAATTGGTTACCTTATAATGACCTACTGCACTTAAGAATAGGCTTACACCTATGAATAATGTTGAACTGTTAATATTGTGTAATAATCTGTATCACTATTTTATCCCTACTTATTTCTTAAGCATGTTAAGATAATTGATTGATAAATCATTTGATGTTGATGAAAGTGTGGGTCAAAATGTAAATATAGGTCACTGTGACCTTCAGGAATACAGGTACTATAAGCATTTTTTTTTTCAAGATTGGAGAATAAAATGTTTGTTGAATTAGCAGGTAGAAGATTATATGCAGATCAATTTCTTTGGATTGTCTTTGTATATCTTGTATGTTGAGTGGATTGTATGTTGGGACAGAATTTGGTGGAAAAATTGAAACTTCATTTACACATGTATTGATCATTGTAATTTGTTCAGCAATTAAGTATCAAGTGAACAGAAACTACATTTTAGTAAATGTAATAGATATGTTTACAGTGGATAGTAGTTAGTTGCACTCCCATATATCACACCTTAAATGGAGGGAGGGTTGTGAGGGGATACAAGGTACATTTTAATGTTTAAAGCATGGCATCATCATGGGCTAAAGCTTCCTTCCACATTGAAGAACAGTTCATACTATAAATCAAATTCTCAGTGTGATTGAAAATGCCATATATACTACAGGTTCATTATTTTAATTGTTATTTGTATCTAATTTGCTTCATTGAGGGAGGATTGGGGTGTATAGATATAGTATTATACAGTTGTTAAAAATAACAGTATGTCTTGTGTGATGGTATTTGAAGTCCCAATATTGTACCGGTACATATTTGCTGTCAATGGGATGACAATAGATGCCTGTAGTTTTGTGTTGAAAGTACATGTACGCCCTATGCCCTTATATAGCTAGCTGTTACAGCATCTTTATTGCTCAAGTGTGGAAGCACTGTAGTGTAACAGGAAAGGAGAAAATGTCAAGTTAGACTGGGTATCAAGCCCAGGACCCCTGCATCACTAGTTATTTGCTCTACCGACTGAGCTACCCAGGCTGATATCCACATCCCAAACCATTACAGTAGTGTACTGATTAGGATGCTTTCTTTCTAAAGTTATTCTGTCTTCCCAATTTTTAATTTCCGGGTGGGATTTAGGAATGGCCATATTTAAAGTGAGTGATTGTGTGGATGTGTAATTAAATAATTGGAAATGTATCTTGCATGTTTCTCTTATTTTGAGTTATTTCAGATAGGACATCTGACCGTATTGTTTAATATCATTGTTTTATTGTTTATTCTTAGGCATTACACAATGTAAATTTTAAAAGGGCTAGCACTTTTTGTATATTCTTTGATATTTAGAATTTGTAATTTATAAATGTTTGTAATGTGTAATTTTGTGTTTATATAAATTCTGTGTATGATCAAGAGTATCTCGAGTTCTTTTTAAGGAGGGACTCACTGTTGTCTTGTTTCTGACTATTAAATAATTTTTCAAAGTAATATTAATTGAATTAAATTGCAGAAAGGTAATTGTACATGCAACTTTGAATAGTAAAGGAAAATTGAGTGAATTAATAGCAGCAAGCTGTGCCATAAATTATATGAAAACGTGTCTTTTTCTGCTTAGAATTGTTGAAGAACAATGACTTTATTTAACAATAAAAGACTAAAAGAAATTTTCTGATGCTGCTGAAATAAATAACTATGGACTGAAATTTTCAAATAAATCAAAAAGATTTTCCAAACAAAGTGCATGGCAATCTTGTTAGCTTTTAAAAGCTTGAAATCTATTAAAATAAATAAGAGCAAAAAATCAGTAATTTTTTTCTAAAAAAATAACCATATTCCTCAAAATTGAAGACAGAAAAAGATGAAATATACATGTACTAGGTCAAATTTCATTCAAGCGCTACCAGTACTTATTGATGTTGTTTTCTTCGATTTATGATACTTTGAATTACTTTCATTTATTTGAAATATGATGACTATTAGGTGATTCCCTCTTAATATATCTTTTGTAGATTGGAAAAATCAGCTGCATGTGTATTGTGAATAATGAATGAAGGATGTGTAATTATTAATTGTTTAATGTTCAATGTTTGAAACTATGTGTTGTACATGTAGTACCTGGGATATGGAATTAAATATTTTTTATGTATCAAGTTTTTCCTCATTTTTCCATTGATAAATTGTTTGTTTTAGAGCAGTTTGAGCACCAAAGAAGATGGGGGAACAAGGCATGCAGAATGAATATAGCTTCATATTTTAAGAAATCATATTCAGTTTGTGATTTGATAATATTATTATTATTTAGATTAAGTTCTCAATATTGAAATTCATAAATATTATAAACCAAAACTTTTCAGGTGAAAATAATCTTGAAAAAAATTATTCTTTTGATAAATTGTGTTAAAGTATGAGAAAATGGTTATTTTGTCCTCTATAGTGTGTGTATGCTATTTCTATTTAAATAATTTCAGTCTTTGTGAGATTATTGTAAATTGTAGAGATACATAAAGTATACTTTTAGTGTTATATGAAATATTAAAAAAAAAATGGATATAATTGAGATTTAATTTCTCTTCATGTTGTTGCACTATGGGGACTTCACCTGCCTCTTCCCCAATCTTTTTGACACCCACCCCCATTTGGAAAAAAAGATATTGGTTTTCATCAATTGGTCAGTCTGTTTTTAATCAAATAGACATCAACCTCGTACAGTAATATACACTGATACATCTTATTGAGATTATGTCCCCTATCTGAGTTATGAGGTCATGTGGGTTAAACTATAATTATGAAAATAGAGTCAGTTTGTTTCAAAATACATATGAAAGACCTTTTCATTTACTGATTCGGGGAAATACCACACATCTCCAAAATCATGAGACAAAGGGGTGTATACTTAACAAAATAAATCCAATTTGTAGCCATATTCTTAAAATCATACTTATAAATTGACCTTATTAGACAGTTTTCTGATCTGAAAATTTTAAACCAATATTAAATAATGCGAAATGTTCTCGTTACTACTAACGGTTTTCTTCCTAATTCACAATAAACAGTCGGGGTACATGTTGAAGTTTTAACTCCCAGTAGTCTTTGACCAAATTTTAATTGCATTCTTTCCAAATATAAATCTTTTGCTGGTCACCAGCATATCATGTAACAAAATTTTAAAAATTGAATTTGGTTAGAGTTTTAAATTATAGGCCATATGCATGAAATTCACAATCTTGTAAGAGGCTCCATTGATTGCAAATGCATTGTCATGCTTACTTTGGTTACTCAATACCCAGTGGTAGATCAGAGGGGGGGAAATTATGCATTTCTGCTTTATAATCAGTAGTGCCCCATCCCACAGGAATCCCCTTCTGGCCACATATTTTACAATTTTTATTAAAAGGCAGTTTTGCTCTTCATAAGTGGTTGATTAATACCAAAGAGCAGATTTCAAAGCATTAATTCATATTCAGAATACCCCCCCCCCCCCTACATGCTTGTTTCATGCATTAAAAATTTAAAAAAAAAGTTATTTTATTGGATAAATATGAAAATTAAATGTCAAATATTAGCTCTTCACCAGTAGCACTTAAACGTCAAACATCCTCTTTTAGAAATCTTGAGGTTCCAATTTAACGAGACTATAATTTTCAATGGTTCTGAACAGCACATATTTTATGTGCATAACTCATACAAAAATTTAAACTATAGAACATTTAATCAAATATTTTATATCCTTACTTAAACCCAGGCCTGGAGTATAAAAGGAAATGGGAGGAGCTTAAATTTGAAAATCACATTTTCTCCTACATGTTCAGCTGAGCAGAGATGTTTTGAAAAGTAATCACATCTTAATATGTTGTATTGTCTTAAAATTTGGCATAGTAACACATTTCCTTCCTAGCTATGCCTGTATGAAAAAATATTTATTGAACATTTTTTTTATTTGCCAAAATATACATCAAAACATCTGAAGTGAACAGATTTCAAATCTACCTCTGCTCTTTATATGGAATGGTGACCCCAGGTCATACTGAATTGTAATGAACAAAGCAGAGATGTAAACAAACAGAGCCATGTGAATACAGAAACAAGTTTTACTTTATTAGCCACTTACTGCTGTGCTATTCCATGCTATATTGAATATATCCACATCCAATCAATAATTAAACAAAAATAATTAATAAATACTGAAAAAGATTGTTAATTCACATCAGTTGCATAATTTTAATATAGTTTTTATGTCCACTTGTGTCCCATGTACGGTCTTCCTGAAGGATTAGGGTACAAGTTCCTCACTAGAGGTAAAACACATTCGGGCATTATTTCTCGGAGTGTCCACACTGTATTGTCAGTCACATTGCCACCTTGATTCTTATTAATGCATAGTTTGCATATTTTTTTTGGATTTTTCAAGGCTTTGCTGAATTCTGTAGTTGCGCAGTTCTAAGGAGCATATCAAAAGCATTTTTCTGCAAAAGCATAGATTATATATTCACAACATGCATTTAGTTATGCAAATTTATTGTATCTTTATCATAAGGACTTGAAATTTGATCAAAATATGATGTACTTTAGCCATTTGAAGAAATGTTTACATTTTGTTCTCACTGCACTATATGTGGCCGGACATCACTAAGTATCATTATTTTTCCTACTGCACTAGCTATGATTTATGAAGTATAGTTATGATACGAGAGGACCATTGGTTTGGATAAATACAACCTGCTGAACAGCTATTGAATACTGAGTAATTTATGCAGACTATCAATGAATGAATTTTTCCATATTTCAGCATATGATTACATTCCGTATACAGTTCAATCCTGGGGGTGATTTGGTATACTTTGATATTTATTATCTCAGAAATTTCTGATTTAGTGATTCTTTAGTATATAATTCATTGACTCGGAAGTACATATTAGATTATAGTTTAGAAGCGTTCCTCTAAAGCAGCAATGCCCTAGTTAAAACAATTCTAAGGCTCTCATTAAAAAAAACCCGCTTAATTCCAAGAATAATCAGTGGCGTAGCATCGTTTTTGAAAGTGGGGGGGCCAGCCGGAGAAATTTTTTTTTGACTTACCTGAAAAAGTTGACAAGCAAAAAAAAAAAAAAAAAAAAA
>PRKT01000054.1:1141291-1156046 GCA_003671525.1 Saccostrea glomerata
GATTATCATTCGTAAACTATGGTTAACAACCGTTAAATATAGTTTTACAGATGAAAACTATACTTCACGAATCGTTAACTATACTTAACGAATCGTTAACTATAGTTTACGGTTTGTAAACTATAGTTTACAGTCGATAAACCTAGTTTATCAATTGTGAAACTAGGTTTATCTCATTTTTGTGAATTTGGCGTGCCATATTTAGCGCTTCTATGATCTTTAAACCGATTTTTAAACAATTTATCGTTGTTATCAATCAATATAAAGTCATATAAGGCTCGTATTTTCCAATAGTTGATGTGAACGCCTACATAAAATTGAAATTCTCTATCTCAATCCAGCGTCCACGAAACCTGATTTATTATGCTGATTATAACAGTTGCATATAATTACACATCAACATTTCATTTCAACATCAAAATATAATGTAACATATAAAACAAATAAAATATTTTAGGATTTTGATAGAATTTACATACATTTTAACAAGAACTAAAGCACTCTTACAATACACAATACATTCAAACCAGCTACAGCACCAAAGGAATGGATTTCTGTCCAGCATCACCGAATGTATGGAATGCCAACATAATTAACGTGAATATGCGGGTCATAAAGTACCAGCTTATGAGCCTTACACGCAGAACTCGTTTTTATTTTTTATCCCTGGAAGGAATGAAAAACAACCTGGAAGAGGTTTCAGGAACAAGTTTATAAATCCCTGAGAAAATGGAAGCTGCATGGATTCAGTTGGAAGGACATTTGCCAAGTCTCCAATCCGATTTTTCGTTATGATAAAGATGATGTATGCATAACTCGGTCCGAAATTTACATCAGTTGTCATTCAAATGAACTAAATGTTTTCCTTGGGCTAAAAATTCCTGTAAATTTTGAAATTTTTTGCTTTTTTGAATATTTTGTAACAGGTCTAAAATGTTATCATAGTCCAGGTGTTCCGGGTGCCAATCACCCTGGGGTATCATTCTGTAGTCGATCTCGTCATCACGAGAACAGCACGAGACTATGATGGTTCCCACGATCAGAATTATAATTGTGATAAGCATTAATATTCCTGCAATTAATAGACAGGTTTGCTCCACGGCCATAATAAAGGTTTCCTTAACATCTGAAAAAGAGGGAAATAAGTCTGAATATCACGTTTAAGTGGCATGGCTCTCAAAATTAGGCAGCGAAAATAAAGCTCTCGCGAATAAAGGTGATTTACAGTATTTACACATGAAACATTTTAAATACGTGAAAATTTTTGTACCTGGGTGTATTTTAGTGCATGTGAAAGCGAACTTGAAAGATTTGTGCGTAAATATTTTTGATCTTAGTAAAACTAGACATCTAGCCACCTTTTTTCATATTGATCCATTATACTTCTAGGGTGTATTTTCAGTCGTGTTAACGCGTGATAAGATTTACACAAAAGACAGACATATTGAATTTATCTATAGATAATATATCATCATTGGTTTCATTTTTAAAAATGCATCTTTTCTACACAAAAGTATTTTAAAGAACATTGATCTCAGTTGTATTATTAATATAAGATTATTATTTTAAGTAGCATCGAAACAACTATACATATATATAGTAATTTTTTTTTTTTTTTTTTTTTTTTTTTATGGCTTTTGAGACTTGATACATGCTACCCAGTATTGGGATTTAGAGAGAAGGAGGGGTTGTGAGACTTGTTAGCATGCTACCCAGTATTGGGATTAAAAGAGGGGGAGGGGTTGTAAGACTGACTTTATGTACTTTACAGTATTGGGATTTAGAGAGTAGGAGGGGTTATGAGAGGGTGTGAGGTGCAATGAAATAGCATCATCATATTGGAGAGTGCATGGGCTTAGGTTTCTTGCCCACACTAAGGAATTCTTTATATACTTAATCAACACCTGTGCATGCCATTGGTTGAAAAAAGTAAAACTGCATTTGTTGTTTGCATTTGTTGCACTGCATTGAATAGTAGGGGTCTAGAATATTAGGAAAGCTAAGGGTGACATTACAGTATGTCTATGAATGAGAGTTCAAGTATTGCAACTTCCTTTGAAACTATATGCCATGATTAAAAAGCATTTCTTTAAGGATTATTAGGTAGGTGTGATATGCTATATAGTTTTATGCTGGTTATAGTTTTATGCTGTATATTCTGTGTTTATTAAGAGCAAACTACTTTCCCTCAAATTTCACTATTGCTATAGTTTCCACTGTGGAAATTGTGTAAACCATTAACATGATTAAGGATTAGAAACCTGAGTCAGTGAGATGACATGTTTATGCACTGAAATTTTCTTGGATGCTAAAGCGGTGTGTGCTTTATATTTGTTTTAATGGGATTCATGTGTTCTTGAAAGATTTTAGTTAGCATGAATATGTTGCCTTCCTGACATGGGTTCACACTCCTTATTCCTACCATATCAGAACAAAGGATATAATATACTCTCTAAAGTAGGTCACAATGACTTACCTCTTTCTAAAATTGGCTCTTGCTTTATTTCTCATTTTGGATTCGTTATTATATCAATTACTGATGACCCTGGTGTCTCTTGAAATGTTTTTTGAAGAACTGAGGCGTGTGAGGAGTGTATACAAAATAAACTTATATAAAGCATCCCAATTCCTACTTGTAGGTCATTTTGCCATCAGACACATGTACTGATTATGACACCAAGGTCTTCATGATTTTTTTCTGTTGATGCATTGAATCAAGGACATTCTTAAATGGGCTTTGTGTTGCATTCATTGAATTGGTTACCTTAATTAAAATCACCTACCACACTTAAGAATACCTATGTTGTTTACATTGTGTCATGATCTGTATCACTATTGTTGATTGTATCACCAATAATTCATAAGATAATTGATCTAATTTTATGATCTGATGTTGATGAAGGTGGGTTAAAACATAAATATAGATCCTTGTGACCTTCAGGTATACAGGTACTGTAAGCATCCTTTTTCCATGACTGAAGAATAAAAAGTATTGTTGAATCACTCTGCAGACAGAACATTATGCAGATTTCTTGGATTTTCTTTGTACATGTACGTATATCGTGCATGTTCAGTGGATTAAAGTATGCTGGAACAGAATGCTGTGGAAATATTGAAACTTCATTTATAGTGACCATTATGATTTGTTCAGTAAGTATCAAGTGAACAAAAACTGTTTTAGTTATGGATGTGTTTACAGTGTATAGTGGTTAGTAACACCCCCTTAAATCTCACCTGAGTACCACCCGATATGGAGGGAGGGTTGTGTGGAGATGTGGGATACAATATGTATGTAGCACAGCCCGTATAGAGTTAGAGTTGTGTGGAGATGTGGGATACAATATGTATGTAGCACAGCCCGTATAGAGTTAGAGTAGTGAGGGGATGTGGGATACAATATGTATGTAGCACAGCCCGTATAGAGTTAGAGTTGTGTGGAGATGTGGGATACAATATGTATGTAGCACAGCCCGTATAGAGTTAGAGTTGTGAGGGGATGTGGGATACAATATGTATGTAGCACAGCCCGTATAGAGTTAGAGTTGTGAGGGGATGTGGGATACAATATGTATGTAGCACAGCCCGTATAGAGTTAGAGTTGTGAGGGGATGTGGGATACAATATGTATGTAGCACAGCCCGTATAGAGTTAGAGTTGTGAGGGGATGTGGGATACAATATGTATGTAGCACAGCCCGTATAGAGTTAGAGTTGTGAGGGGATGTGGGATACAATATGTATGTAGCACAGCCCGTATAGAGTTAGAGTTGTGAGGGGATGTGGGATACAATATGTATGTAGCACAGCCCGTATAGAGTTAGAGTTGTGAGGGGATGTGGGATACAATATGTATGTAGCACAGCCCGTATAGAGTTAGAGTTGTGAGGGGATGTGGGATACAATATGTATGTAGCACAGCCCGTATAGAGTTAGAGTTGTGAGGGGATGTGGGATACAATATGTATGTAGCACAGCCCGTATAGAGTTAGAGTTGTGAGGGGATGTGGGATACAATATGTATGTAGCACAGCCCGTATAGAGTTAGAGTTGTGAGGGGATGTGGGATACAATATGTATGTAGCACAGCCCGTATAGAGTTAGAGTTGTGAGGGGATGTGGGATACAATATGTATGTAGCACAGCCCGTATAGAGTTAGAGTTGTGAGGGGATGTGGGATACAATATGTATGTAGCACAGCCCGTATAGAGTTAGAGTTGTGAGGGGATGTGGGATACAATATGTATGTAGCACAGCCCGTATAGAGTTAGAGTTGTGAGGGGATGTGGGATACAATATGTATGTAGCACAGTCAATATTGAGGGAGGGGTGAGAGGATGTGGGATACAATATGTATGTAGCACAGCCAATATGGAGGGAGGGTTTTGAGGAGATGTGGGGTACAATATGGGGTTAAAAATAACAGTATGTCTTGTGTGATGGTATATATGTAGTCCCAATTGTTTATTTATTTGCTGTCAATGTGATGACAATAGATGCCTGTAGTTTGTATTGAAAGTACATGTATGGCCTATATATGCCCTGATATAGCTAGCTGTTACAGCATTTTTATTGCTCAAGGGTGGGGGCCCATATTGTAGTGTAAAAGGAAAGGAGAAAATGTAAAGTTGGACTGGGAGTTGGGCCCAGGACCCCTGCATCACTAGTTAATTGCTCTACCGACTGAGCTACCGAGGCTGATATCCATGTCCCAAACCATTACAGTAGTGTAGTGATCAAGTACACTTTATTTAGTAATTCTGTTTTCCCAAGTTTTGATATCTGGGTGGGATTTAGGAATGGCCATATTTAAAGTGAGTGATTATGTAAATATGTATTAATTGGAAATGTAACAAAAACGCATGCATCTCTTATTTCTATTTATTTCATAAGTGACATTTGACTATATTATTTAATATTAGGTTGTTAATGTTCATTCCTAGGCATAACATTATGTAGAATTTAAAAGGGCTAGCACTTCTTTGTATATTTTATGATATTTAGAATGTGTAATTTTATATATGTTTGCAATATGTCATTGTGTGTTTATATAAATTCTGTAACGATCAAGACGATCTTTATTTCTTTTTAAGGAGGGACTCTTGTGTGTTTTCTGATAATTTTCAAAGTATTTTAAATTGCAGAAATATAATTGTACATGCAACTTTGAATAGTAAAGGTAAATTGAGTGAATTTATAGCAGGAAGCTGTGTCATAAATTATATGAAAACATGTCTTTTTAGCTCACCTGAGCCGAAGGCTCAAGTGAGCTTTTCTGATCACATTTTGTCTGTTGTCCGTCCGTCCGTCTGTCCGTCTGTCCGTCTGTCTGTCCGTCTGTAAACTTTTCACATCAAGAACCACTGGGCCAATTTTGACCAAACTTAGTACAAAGCATCCTTGGGTAAAGGTGAATTTAAATTGTTAAAATGAAGGGACATATCCCCTCGCAAGGGGAGATAATCAAGAAAAGACAAAAATAGGGTGGGGTCATTAAAAAATCTTCTTCTCAAGAACCACTGGGCCAGTAAAGCTGAAACTTATGTGGAAGCATCCTGGGGTAGTGTAGATTCTAAATTGTTCAAATCATGACCCCCGGGGGAAGGGCAGGGCCACAATGGGGAATCAAAGTTTTATATAGAAATATATAGGAAAAATCTTTGAAAATCTTCTTCTCAAGAACCACTGGGCCAGAAAAGCTGAAACTTATGTGGAAGCATCCTGGTATAGTGTAGATTCTAAATTGTTCAAATAATGACCCCCGGGGGAAGGGCGGGGCCATTATAGGGAATCAAAGTTTTACATAGAAATATATAGGAAAAATCTTTGAAAATCTTCTTCTCAGGAACCACTAGGCCAAAAAAGTTGAAACATATGTGCCCATGGAAGGATCATGGGGTAGTGTAGATTTCAAAATGTCTAAATTATGATCAATGGGGTAGGGTGGGGATGCATTATGTATAACAAGGGTGAAATCTGGTAAAGAACAGAATGGTCAAAGCTTCTCAGGTGAGCGATGTGGCCCATGGGCCTCTTGTTCTTCTTAGAATTGTTAAAGAACAATGACTTTTTTTAACAATAAAAGACTAAAAGAAATTTTCTGATGCTGCTGAAATAAATAATTATGAACTGAAATTTTCAAAATAAATCAAAAAGATTTTCCAAACAAAGTGCATGGCAATCTTGTTAGCTTTTAAAAGCTTACAATCTATTAAAACAAATTAGAGCAAAAAAAAATTTCTCTTACTAAAGGGTCAGTATTTTTGGTGTTAACGTTCCTATAAATTTGTATCTTAACTTTAACTTTAAAGCTTTACTTCACAAAATGTGAAAAATGAGAAACATTTAAATGTAGGAAGCATATAAAATTAACTATATATGTAAGACTCCAAAGTCCGATGGTGACGCCAAAGTCCGATGGTGTCGCCAAACCCCGATGGTCTGCGCCAAACCCCGTTGGCTCGCTGTCTTTACGGACGCCAAAGTCCGATGGTCACGCGAAAGTCCGATGGCTCGTTTCCTATGAGACGCGCGACGCTAAAGTGCAATGGTCTGACACGCCAAAGTCCGATGGTGCGGAGTAACATCAACGTTTATGACATCACAATAGTCCGACGTCATGGCGTTGTCCTGCATTCAAAATCCATTGATTCAGTATTCGTCTCACACACATTTTACTGATATTGCTTAGTTTTCGCCTACCAGAGCTATAAGGGCTAGTCTTTGTAGACTATTCGACTGATAAGTTCTTGAACACCAATGTGTTTCCCCGAGAGATTTTATGGTTAGTCTTTGTACACTATTGGACTAATTTGGGTTAGTCCTGCACTCATCCAAGATATCTAGTTTTAACACATTTTTCGACTGATAAATGCATGAAATGTTAGTCTCGCACCTATATCTCAAAGATTAGGGTTAATCTTTGCATTTAATATTTATTTGTATTTTATTTAAAAACAAATCGGGCTTGGCATGGCGCAGTATCGCATTTTAGCGCAGCAGTACTATGACGTCATAAACGTTAATGGTTTCCCGCACCATCGGACTTTGGCGTGTCAAACCATCGGGGTTTGGCGCAGACCATCGGACTTTGGCGTGACCATCGGACTTTGGAGTCCCATCGCACTTTGGAGTCCTACATATATATTCCTCAAAAATTGAATAAAAAAAATGAAATATACATGTACTAGGTCAAATTTAATACAAACGATACCAGTACTTATTGTTGTTTTCTTCGATTTATGAAACTTTCATTAATTTGAAATATGATGAATATATATATATATGAAGGTGATTCCCTCTTTAATAAATCTTTTGTAGATTGGAGAAATCAGCTGTGTATTGTGCATAATTAATGAAGGATGTGTAATTTTAAAATAATTGTTAAATGTACAATGTTTGTAAACTATGTGATGTAATACCTGCATGGAATATGGAATTAAATATTTTTTATGTATCAAGTTTTTCCTCATTTTTCCATGGATAAATAGGACTTAAGAAGATGGGGGAACAAGGCATGCAGAATGCCTATAGCTTCAGATATTAAAAATTCATATTCAGTTTGTAATTTAATAATATTATTATTTAAATTAAGTTCTCATTATTGAAATTCATAAATATTATGATAAACCAAAACTTTTCAGGTGAAAATAATCTTGAAAAAAATTCTTTTATGACAAATAATGTTGGATTCCATGAGTTGTGGTTTTTACATCATGTTTGTGATATGACTAAACAGCCAACTATTTTTTGAAAAGTGTTCTTTTAAGGTATAATGGCCAGGTCTTTGCTCCATGTTTTTGTAAATCAAAAAATGTATATTTTATTGCAATATTATCTTTCAAAAAATTGAGCAAAGAAACCCACTCATATTCTTTTGATAGATTGTGTTTAAGTATGAGAAAATGATCATTTTTTGTCCTCTATAGTGTGTGTATGCTATTTCTATTTAAATAATTTCAGTCTTTGTGAGGTTATTGTAAATTGTGGAGATACATAAAGTTTACTTTTAGTGTTACATGAAATATTTAAAAAAAAATTGGATATAATTGAGATTTAATTTTTCACTTCATGTTAGCCAGAAACTAAACTTTACATTTTTCTGAATAAAGTCTTTTCCTAGTATTAAGTATTTGTGTTTATATACTAGTATTTGCATTCATTGTTGCTCTATTTCAAGTCCCAAAAAAATAATGCGCATGGTTTAAAATGACACCGAATTGAATTTCCTTGGTGGTTTCATTATGGAACTGTGATGTAGAATTCTTTAAGTTAAATGTACTAGTATACAAAAATTTCTCTGTAAATTATTAAAAATTATCAATCTTGAAAGCAAAATCCTGAAACTAGACCGCTTGTAATACTGAAGGTTGGATCTTTCACTACTGTTTAAGCAGAATGACATCAAACCATGCATGCTTTGGTACATGTTAGTAAATCATATAGTAATAGTGTTCGTATATTTTCTTCAAAGCAAATTTTCCTTTTCCTTCCGCTATTTATCTTTTCTCCGTCTAGATTTATTACAAGATTACTGACGTCATATGTATGCTCTTAAGATATAGGATAGCTATTATAATAATACAGTATGTATTTTCCATTTCAAATTGCATTTCCATTTAAACATCTCTTCTTTATATCTTGATTTTTTTTGTCGACCATTTCTGAGGTTGTCAGTCAGAGATTCTTGTAACTATCCACAGAAAGAAGTCCGGAATTTGTAACAAATAGTATTTATTGACCTTTATCTTTCAAAATAACATGTAGTCAACAATAACAATTATATAATTGTATTAAAGTAGAAAACAAAACAAGAAACAAATCGATGTAAATGTACATATAGGGGCCTTCACTGTGGGATAATTGTTTGGCGCTTCTATGATCTTTAAACCGATTTTTAAACAATTTATCATTGTTATCCATCACTATAAAGTCATATAAGGCTCGTATTTTCCAATAGTTAATGTGAACGCCTACATAAAATTGAAATTCTCTATCTCAATCCAGCGTCCACGAAACCTGATTTATTATGCTGATTATAACAGTTGCATATAATTACCTATCAACATTTCATTTCAACATCAAAATATAATGTAACATATAAAACAAATAAAATATTTTAAAATTTTGACAGAATTTACAAACATTTTAACAAGAACTAAAGCACTCCTACAATACACAATACATTTAAACCAGCTACAGCACCAAAGGAATGGATTTCTGTCCAGCATCACCGAATGTATGGAATGCCAACATAATTAACATGAATATGCGGGTCATAAAGTACCAGCTTATGAGCCTTACACGCAGAACTCAAGTCTTTTTTTATCCCTGGAAGGAATGAAAAACAACCTGGAAGAGGTTTCAGGAACAAGTTTATAAATCCCTGAGAAAATGGAAGCTGCATGGATTCAGTTGGAAGGACATATGCCAAGTCTCCAATCCAATTTTCGTTATAATAAAGATGATGTATGCATAACTCGGTCTGAAATTTACATCAGCTGTCATTCAAATGAACTAAATGTTTTCCTTGGGCTAAAAATTCCTGTAAATTTTGAAATTTTTTGCTTTTTTGAATATTTTGTAACAGGTCTAAAATGTTATCATAGTCCAGGTGTTCCGGGTGCCAATCACCCTGGGGTATCATTCTGTAGTCGATCTCGTCATCACGAGAACAGCACGAGACTATGATGGTTCCCACGATCAGAATTATGATTGTGATAAGCATTAATATTCCTGCAATCAATAGACAGGTGTGCTCCACGGCCATAATAAAGGTTTCCTTAACATCTGAAAAAGAGGGAAATAAGTCTGAATATGAATATCACGTTTAAGTGTGGCATGGCTCTCAAAATTGTGCAGCGAAAATAAAGCTCTCGCGAAAAAAGGTGATTTACAGTATTTACACATACATGAAACATTTTATATACGTGAAAATTTTTGTACCTGGGTGTACTTTAGTGCATGTGAAAGCGAACCCGCAAGATTTGTGCGTAAATATTTTTGCTCTTAGTAAAACTCGACTTCTAGCCACCTTTCTTCATATTGATCCATTATACTTCTAGGGTGTAATTTCAGTCGTGTTAACGCGTGATAAGATTTACACAAAAGACAGACATATTGAATTTTACTATAGATAATATATATCATCATTAGTTTCATTTTTCAAAATGCATCTTTTCTACACAAAAGTATTTTAAAGAACATTGACCTCAGTTGTATTATTAATATAAGATTATTATTTTAAGTAGCATCGCAACAACAACATGCTGTAGTGTACATGTATATAGTAATGTTGTTATTGTGCCTGCAGAGGAGGAACACTGTATTGAAGAGCAGGTAGAAAGTCTCAAGAAATAATTACAGAATACTTTAAAAGAGGAACAAGTAATTTAACATGTTTAAGGTACACATAAGGGAGGAAATCGACGAATGTATACGAAAACTGTAAATATATACGTAAATTGTATATATACGAAAGGTGTGTTCAGATTACGAAGATCCCTTGATGTTAAATATGATCATTATGAAAATGTCGATACACTAATATGTGTTATAAATAAAAAAAGAAATACCTTCCAGGTAAGGTGTGACGTATTGTGGGGAGGATAGATTGTCCCCCGCTTCCACCCCTCTTAGCTGACAAACTGCCTCCTGTAAATATAAAATGAATTGTTTTCATTATCCCATCAGAGAGGTTACTAGCATATATAACTTTAGGCGTAATCTTTATAAGATACTGACATCTTGAATAGAAATGAGTCAAAGAGCTAGTAAAGTATTCAAAGTGGGTTTTGCTTCTGGAGGCTGAATTGCATTGTATACCATGAAATAATTTAAAAACCATTCTACATGTATATGAAGCAACTAATAAGTGGTTTTATTGCCATAGCAAATTACAATATCCGCATTTTTTTCCTTTTTTAAAATAAAATAAAATAAGTTTTTTTATGGGGGGGAGGGGGGGGGGAGACATTATAGTGGAAATTAGAAAGCCGCACAAAAGTCATGTAAATCTTTATGAAAATTTATACGTTTAAAAAGTAAAATGAAACGTACGAAAATGAAATCTGACTTTATTTTGGCCGGTCAATTCTAACTCGTATTTGTTTTTAATAATTATCAAACAAAATTAATATACATTTACTTCCCGAAATACTAGTACATGTACATGTATGTCACTGTGTGATTGCTGAACCTTCCACCCCGCTCCATCAAGTACTTATAGTTTAGATCCGCTCCATCCAGTTCTTATAGTTTAGATCCAGTTTCGATGCCACTTTATCTCGGTTCGTGTCTTAGACCTTGTAAATACGTGTTTATGCGATTTTGACATGATTATATGTAAACAAAGAATATTTACGCAGTAAGAAAGGTATCATATCGAGAGTATATTAGTGTCACAAGTAAGAACTGACTATTCCTTTGGACATATCAAGTGAGTTGTGACACTATATACTCTTGATTACATACCTTTCTAACTGCTTAAATATTCTTTGTTCACATACTAGTATGTCAAAATCGCATAAACACGTGTCGCACTATAAAAATAAATATCTCTTCGATATCAAAACCATTCAGCTAGAAAATTTACTAAAATGACTCAACTTTCTCTCACAAATTGTACAGTCTGCTTACCTTCAAAGTTGTTAATATGGTAAATGATAAAAAACAAAAATATCCAGTGGACAACATATTTAAGATATTGTTATGCGTGGCAATCCTCAATATATATAAAATATACTGATATACTATTATAGCAACAGGTTGATAATCGACGATGTTATCCCGTGAACACGACAGCTGGTGGCTGAATGAAATTGCATGTTACTGACGAGCAAGTTGGGCGCGGATCAAAAAGCTGTTTGATTTTTCGAAATATTTGGTTTTAGATCTATATAGTGCGGGGCATACAACATGCATGCATAAAAAATAAGGCTGTGTTGAATCTGACAAATATATGCGTTGCACCAAATCAAAACTGAAATCATTTTTTTTTTAATTTTAAACTTCCTATAAATACGGACTAGAAGCTTCTAAATACATGACGATAAAAATCTTATATGTTTATGTACGGAAAGAGAAATTGTTATCTTTTTATCGCCCGTTGTATCTTCTCCAGACTTCTTTTTACGCAGTGTACATATTTGTCAAGATAACCTAATTCTTCTTATTTGTCTTATAAATCCTTAACCCATCTTTTCCCATAAATACCAGTAGACAAATGGCGAATATATCAGATTATAAATCACCATTCTGATCTATAATACCTATCCTGATGAAAATGGAATAAAATTTGTATTTCGTGATTACCTGCATTTATCTGATACTGTTATACCAAAAATAACATTTAAAGAGAAAATTTTATCCTCGTTAGCGTACATGTATTCTGTATAACATTACTGCCCCCTCGCGACTCGAAATAAATTGATGGAGAGTGGTCAGTTTTTTCTTTTGCTTGACTTAAATCTGTTTTAACCTGAAATACTTTACATTTACATCTTATACACATACTTATAATAATACATATACATGTACATGTGCAGGTTGAATACTACGTGAATTAATTATAAGATATTAAACAAGTTTGATTTCCTTATACAATAGAGTGTACTGTCCTTTAGTCGTTGTAGGAAATAAATTGTCGTGCAACTTCCCAGTAAGCATATCAGAATAATACTAGATTAAGATACGTGTAAATATACCTACTATTTTCACATCTAACGGTGAAGATCAAGTTTTATATTTCATTGTGTTGTTTTAGAGGTCGTTTTTCACATGTATTGTATATATAGAACACATATTGTAGGTAATTCTATATACATGTACAAGAACATACCGGTAGTATAAAACGATCTGTATATACAAAGATTATTTATCAAGACATGTTTTAAAACTTGTATTTCACACTTTTATTAATATTTTCAGCTATTATGATTAATGAAATATAAAACAGACATGAATTCAAATGTGAGTGTTTTAAAAATATATATAATGATGAGAGAGAGAGAGAGAGAGAGAGAGAGAGAGAGAGAGAGAGAGAGAGAGAGAGAAACAATGTTCTGAAAAAGAAACCTGCCCATGGAACCATTTTCATAATTCTACATGTACGACAAAATTGATAATTATCAAAAGTATTTGCATTAACATGTGCATGTAATTATTTATATATTTATATATATGAAAGTGCAATTCTAACTTTCATGGCACATTGCTTTTTATATAGGCGCCCTTCGTTCATATACTAAAATCACACGCAGAACTTGAGGCATGTCCAAGCCATTGCCGGATGTTTTCATTTAAAAATCGTAATCATTATTGAGGTGAATAATAAATAAATCTGACTTACGTATAGACTACTTGAAATTTTAGCACTGGAATCCCTGACAGTGCACGTCACCTGGTCCATGGTGAGGTGGGGAGCTGAAATCAAAGAACTGGGTATTCAGTATACACTATACAGCCATTCCATGTGGGCCATTTCGTAATTTACATGATCCTACCTGATCATGCCATTGTTGCTAACCAATATAAAAGTAAACATTCCTCAGGTGTGTCGAAATTAGGTCGAGCGTTCACTCGAGGGGCAAAAAGTAGAAACCACCTTATATCAACACATAATTACAGAAATATTATGTGCATACATATGCAGTGTTTTTTCCAGCTTGGTTAACGAGTCAAAGAAAAACTTATCCACCCTGCTATCTATAGTTATTGTTTTTGGTTATTACTACCGGTTGATATTTCTATTGAATATTGATTAAATATTTACAATTAATCGATTCACGATGTCAGTTTTTGAACAAAAAGTTGATAATTCTATTTTGCTTTCATTCTTTTCATGTATACATTCCATATTATGGAAAGCTTATTTTTTCATTCATTAATTTTGTTCAAATCTTAGTGTAATAAATGCTTACCGAATAATTATTTAGACTTAACGCTATAAAAGAAGGATAACTCTGCATGCCTTCCATGATCTTTTGAGCTTCTGTGCGTTACATGTACCATAAGTAAAGTTTCTCGTGCGATAATTTCTGCATGCATATAATAAATCCAGTGATAATGTGAAGGAAAACGTGTTTCCAGATTTGCAAAAGATAGACTAGCTCTGAATTAAAACAACTACATGTAGAGGTACTGTGAACACTGAGCTCACAAAATGATACCCCTGTATCCCATATGATCATAATGGCAAAGTCCGTATTTTGCAAGGTAAGTAGCAAGCTGGGGGAATGACACTCCCCGCTTTTCCCCAGACATACCCAGTTTGACTATATAGAACATTTTCATTGAAAGGCCGGTTGGCCTTAACCATTTTTTAATTGCAATATTGTTGAAGAAGGGAAAATTTTGACCCCAGAAAATAGGATTTTTGATCTAGGATAGATTTCCTTTTTTACCTTTTTCCTTAGTTGATATTTTATACCCCCCCCCCCCCCCCCCGGTCGGAGAGGTTGCAGATACGGGATGAGTACCCATCAATATTATAGAAAGAATGGTGTATGTGTTTTGGGAAATCCAAAATATGTATACTTATCCGATCAAAAGGTAAATTAGGAGGTGAACAATGGCACTATGTAACAAAGATTAAGAGCAGTTGCTAATAAGAGATGCATATGGGTACCCCAAAGTATAACAGACAGACAGAGGGGCGCAGAGAAAAACTTTTAACCTACCTGAATAAAATCTTTACAAGAAAAAAAAAGGAAAATTGTCCAAACTCAAAAATCCTATTTCGGGGGGGGGGGGGGGGGGG
>PRKT01000054.1:1171199-1193628 GCA_003671525.1 Saccostrea glomerata
CTGTCCCCCCCCCCCCCCCTTTCTCTCTTAGAGAGAGGTGCGTGGAAGGAATTAGTTTTCCTCACTCATCGCTTATCCAGTTGTGATTGTGAATTATCTTCAGTTCTGACCAAAAAATGTTTGTTTAAAACAGCCTTTTATTTGTTAAGATGCGTGTACATTTAATTTTTCCCTTTTTAGACCCAAATTTCTGTCAGTGTTGAAGAATCAGATACTAGAACATGAAGTGAACAAGAAAAGGGATTTCTGCGAGAGAGCGAAGGAGAGCGACTTTTATATAGATATAGACAGAAACCATGTCGATAAAGAAAGACAGTCCCGGATAAATAAACGAATCTATCTACAACAGTTCAGGGATGCAAATAAAGAGGTAATAAACAGCAACGTTCTATCTCTGTTTTAACCATAATCTTTTCCACAATGAACATTTAAGAGTTTATACAGCTATACACTGAATTAAAAGTGGTGAAGCTGAAAAAAAGACTGCATTTTATATTTTATTTATGGATTCAAACACTTAGTGTATTTTTGCATTGTATATGCACATTGTTTTCAAATAGAAAAATAAAGGCATGATTAACATCATGATTAAGCTCAGCTGCAGCTTGCATCACTATGGGGTACACTATCTGTTGTTTTATTTTTACAGTTAATGGAAAAGAAATGGATGAAAGAGAAGAATGAGAAATATTTAGATGATAGAATGGACAGAGAGAGATTAAAACTGGAACCCATCAACTGGACAAGGACGCTACACTGAAACAAACTAAAGAAACTGTTCATGTATATATCTAACAGCAATAAATGATGTAAATGAAGAAATGAAATATACTGTAAAATATACAGTAAACAGAAATCTAACATATACAGTAAAAATACTGTAAAATATAGATAACATACAGTATTTTTTTGCCTTATCACTGTATCCTCGTACTAAGCAACATACCGTATTACGTAATATGGAGCCTTGTATTTCTTGTTGAGTTTTGTTGAAAATAATTATATGTATTGCAATAAAAATTGTTGAATCTTAAGTGTCTTTGCTTGTCTGAAATGCAATTTAAGGCTCAATATTTAACTTAACACATTTAGGGAATAACTGTCTTCTAATTTGGTATTTGCGACCGTTAATGCTGATTTAACGGTCGCAAACTGAGTTTTACCAGCGACGCGTAAGCGGAGCCGGTAAAACGGATGTTTGCAACCGTTAAATCAGCATTAAGCTTAACAGTCGCAAATACCAAATTAGAAGATTAGTTATTCTCATTCTAATGCAATCCAAGGATTTTGTTTGTTGTTTACGTCTTATTTTGATGAATTTTGTTACATGAAATACGTCACGGAGCATTGTGTTTTTGTGTCGCTCTATTATGACGTCACAATGAAAAAGCTTTCACGCTCGTTAATGCTCGTTTTACTGCTTCAAACATCAGTGCATTAGCCAATCAAAAAGTGTTTTACAAAACTATTTCAATAGAATTATTAATTTGACGTGACTTTTGATTAATTCGACTCGACGTTTTCGTCGATTTGCATATTGATTACAACGGATGAAATCAAAAGAAAATAAATAAAGTTATTCTCCTTTGTGACGTCACATACACTGTATAGGATGTGACTATGCCAACAGTTTTTTTAAAACATTTTTTCTTCACAACACGCCAATCCCAAATGTCTGTCACAATCAGCACTCTACTGCTCCGTAAAGTTTGGCAAAATTTCTCTTCATGAAGGGAACACAATACCCTTTTTTCATTGTTAATTTTTTTTTTAATCATTTGCATTCCTTTCAAAATAATATATTTGTTTAAAAATATATATATTTATTAAATAACAGGAGTTGGCATAACTATTAATTTTACTTAAGTTTTCAGTGACTTGTTTTATTATATAAAGTATACTAGAGAATTATCTTATTTTTAGTAACAGAAAATTTTGGTAAAATTTATTAATGTGCAGATTTTCCTGACATGAAAGCGACCATTTCTGCCGCTGTCGTCAAAGTTATCCCCCATTCCCTTTGTGTCCTACATGTACGTTCCAAGTGATAATAACAATTTCTAAGTGAAAATAGATTCTTTAATTAAAAAGTTTTTTCATACATACATGAAGCAAAAATATTTCAGAGTATTCATATATTTTTTATTTTGTACATTATTTAATAATAATAATAATTGTAATAATAAATGCAACTGAAATTGACGCACAAAGTAAAGCGGCTAGATTCTTAACCATAACAGCTAAATCATTGTATTAAATTCATAACAGAAAACTTTCGAATTCACTTCAAAATAAATGTGAAAAAAACATTTTAAAAATCAATAGCAAGTAATTTTTCAATAAAACTTGAAATATTTCCATAAAATTTAGTTTTTACTTAAAACAATTAAAGTGTGTATTACGAAATATCTAAATGTACTTATGAACACATTATAAAACTTGGCTTATAAACAAAACGTGAAGCAACCTCTGGAACAGATTTACATACATGAGACAGAGGACTGATTTAATACAAGAGACATATAACAATACAAACGGGAGGACCGTTCAATTCTGAAGCTGATAAAATCAGTCTATTCAAAAGCTTAAAGAACCTTTTTGAATAAACATTAAAACACGAAAAAAATGTCTAAAATGTTCTCTGCAGTTATTTAACTAACTGATAAATCAAATAATGCAATAAATGATAACAGAATTCAAAATAGATAAAAAATAAACAAAACAAGAGTATTTGATAAACAAGTACATATGTACAAAAACAGAAACAAACGTAAAAGTACATTCAATTTTTGGCCATAGATGTCTGTAAAAAACAAAGTCGACCAATTCTGAAATGGTGCAGCAGTGTAATTTAAATGTAATAAAATTAAGATGCTCCTATTAAATCTCAATCACCGTAAAACTATAACTAAATAGTATTGGTCAAAACAAGTTATTCGAAAGGTCAACTATTAATGAACTCTTTTAATATGCGGGGTTATTTTCGGTTTCTAGCGTCAAACCAAAAACAGTCATATATATTTTGAATTAGTCCTGTTAGTAATAACATGTATATATATATATATACGTTTTCATAATTTTTATCTACATTAATAACAATTTTCAGTACGTGTTGTTACTGATTCAAGAATGCTTTTTAGTATCAAAAATGTTTTTAAATTCGCTTTCTGGTATATCTTTGCAAACCAAAGACGATATGGTTTTCTTTTTGACTTCTTACGTGGAGCCGGCACTTATTTGTTTGGTCTAGCAGAAGTTCTTATCGCCTTGGACATTGTGGAACCGCCGATAAACAGATTTCTGGTTTGTCGATCCCGATCAGAAAGTGCTTGTACGACCTTGTACAGTTCATCCAGTCGGTCATTCTGCTTTCGCAGTGCATCTTGGTAGGCTTTGTCCTCTTGACTGGCCCTCTCCTGTTGGCTGTTCAGCAGTTTCTCAATCTCACGGGAGAGAGTGTCTACTCGCATCTTCAGATCCATCTTCTCACGCTCGGTTCTCTCCAGTTCGGCCAGAAGGTCTTCTTTGTCCGCAACGAGTTGGTTGATCTTGCATTGATCCTGGATCTCGTTGTCTTTGAGAACTCTGTTGTCACTCTCCAGTTCCTGAACCCGATCTCTAAGCTCAATTATCTGTCCACGCAAGACTTCTCCCTCGTTCTTCAAAGTGTTGTTGTCTTTATTCAAGACTGACAATTTTTGCCATCTTTCGTTTTCTTTCTCGCGCATCTGAGAATGCGTATGTTGTAGCTGTTCGTATTTCTGCTTGAGTTGGAGGTATTCCTCTTGGTATGCTTGAAGACTTTCAATACTTTCAGATAGAGCATTTAAAGCCTTCTGGTTTCCTTGTAAATAGTTTGCTTTTTCCTGCTCCCATTCTTGCTTGAATGTCGCCAGTTTTTCGTCGACGCGCTTGTCAATGACGTGATCAATTTTCTTCTCGATTCGAATTTCCAAGTCGATCCTTTCCTCATGGCGCCTCCTCTCGAACCCGTCTAAAAGATCATTGGTCAGTTTACCACTGAACTCTGCAAACATATGCCCCACGGCTACCGTTACCCTGTCTGCGATTTTGGCGCCTCCGTAGTGAGGATCGTGATTTGATGACGTCTTTGGTCGACTGATTGGAGAAGGGCTCTGTGGGGCGGGGGATTCAGACTTGAGCGTATCCGTGTCGTCATCAACAAGGTGGTAGGCGGGTTGTCGGTATATCGAGGTCTTCGATCTCGACACTTTTTCTGGGACCCCAGCCTAAAAGAGAAAAGGAAAATGCATAAAATGACATAACTGCAGATCTGTAGCGTTATGGTTTTACATATTTGTCTTTGGCCATGGTCAAAGACAAATATATAAATCCATAACGCTACAGTTCTGCAGCTAAAAAGGACGATATTAATAAGAAGATGCTGAGTCATAAATTAAAAAGTTGTAACCATCAAAATTCGTTATCTCGAACATGATTGGGCTGAGATAAAAAAAAATTCCATACATTCGAGATAAGGTGGATACAATTCTGAAAGAATACCCGGGTATGTGACTGGGACTTCAACATCACTTCGATATATTCATGATATTCGTGATATCGGATTTGGAGATACCGTATTCGCTTAAAAAATGATTATAATTTGTTCGTTTGGTTCACATATAAGAAACTCACATTTGTTTCCGTGGTCTGTTGTGTCAGTACAGCTGTCGTGGGGCGGGAGATGCTGGTCTGGGGTCTGACGTATGTGTCACGTGCTACAGCTGTTTTTCTTCCGGGAACTTGAAATATATTTTGAAATAATTCATAAAATCTCCTAAATTCATTCATTAAATTATAATTCTTGTGAACAGAAAAATTAATCTTATCAAAACATTTTACCATATCTGAATTTCCTAGCTTTTAGCAGTTATTCTAAGAAATATTTTCAAGTAACATTTTCTCCTAACTGAATATGAAATTCCTTATCCACATACAGTCTGCGAATTTTCGCAAAGTCATTTCATGAAGCATTTTGTTTCAGGATAAATTCAATTCTTTCATTGTTTGTAAATATAACAAGATTGATTAGTTTAATTGATAAAAAACAGAGAAAGAGCTTTAAAATCTAAGGACAAGAATTTACCATATTGAAAACGATTCATGAAAGATATTGCCGTAGACTGTTTTACAACTGAAATTATACCGGTATAAGTCGGTTGTTTAAATTGGATGACATGTACAAATAAATTTGGTAACAAAAATAATGGAGAAAAGCGAATGAATAGATCTTTCGAAGTTTAATAATACACTTTTTAATAACACCTACCGTCTTTCTGTAGTTTTTCCACGATGTTGAAGAACCGTTCCTCCTCTAGTGACGCAATGAATGCCGGGAACGTCCCGGGGCCCGGGGAAGCCAACAGAAACTGTATAAACTCGTTAAATTTTTTATGTGGTGTTGGCGGCTGAACTTTTTCAATCCTTTCTCTTTGTTCCATCGTCAAAACATTTTTCTCCACAAGACGATCAAGAATAGGATCCAAATATCCTAACCGTTCTTTCAAAAACGTTATGTTCGAAGTAATTCGCTTCCTTTGCTCAGAATCCATATTAGAATTTTAAGCAAAAAAAAGGCAAAAAATTAATTTTTTTCCGTCTTGTCGTTTTACACTGTTCAGTCTCTGAGTCACCTCTTCTATCTGTTTCTCTGAATGTTCAGGAAGGCTCTGTTTTTGGCACCATGTGCAGTTCCCACAGCCCGTGATTTAATATCTCCAGAATATCAGACTGTACCATAGCATGCGTCCTGACTTTGTTAAATGTTTCAATACACAGTTTGACCTGGGGTCTCTTTAAGGGTGTATACAATGCTTGATACTTATTCTGTGTTTTATATGCTTTAAGTTTGAAACTTGATAGATATATTTTTTGTGCTTATACTTTTTTTCAAGCTATTTAACATCAACTTTTGAAGATATATTCTTGTAACATAACAATGTAATGTACCGTAGAGAAAAATTCGACCAAATTTTTAAAGTAAAAATAAAATTCTACATTTCAGGACCCTAGAAGCCCCCCAATAAGAATTTAAAATACATCTTTTTAAATATTATACAGTGTCGAGTGTCTTCGTTTGATGGTATTGTTTTTGCTTGAATAAAAATCCAAATCGGGTCATCGCATTTTAATGGCGGACATCCTTTTAAACAAAGGAACTTGGTAAAATGAGTTTCCGAAACTGATGGCGGTGATAATGGGATATGATAAGCGCGTGGCAATGTTACAATCTCTATTCATACGCCGCTGACGTAATAATCAAGTCAGAGACAATGTAATATAAGTTTACACTGATCAGTTCGGGTCAAACATTTCCCAAAATTTTCCTTTATAGTCCTGGCGTAGGACCAAAAAATATGTTACCCTGTTGGAAATTATCAAATCAGATTTTTAAAGCGCATTTGGCCTCTCTGAGTCAACTGACTAAAAACGGACCGACTTAAACCCTTTTTTATAACCTGAAGGAAACGAAATTTTTACTTTTTATTCCTGAATTAACTCATTCCGTCAATATTGTATGCTGAAATTTTCTGGAATAAAATCTCCTACCTATATACCGACCCAATAACCCTGAGTCGGGAAGGAGCTAACATACATTTAAAATTTCAATATTGGTCTTATGTGCAGGAGTTTATAATGATTTCTTCTATACATACTTGTTTTCTTCTGGTTTTTTAGTTTTGAATTTGATCAATTAAAATTGTTCATTGTATTTTCAATTGCTCTAAGTTTAATGAACAATTTAATCCCATACATTTTTTCCAGACTTTTAGAGTTGTCTAGATTAAAATATAAGACCTAAGTCAAGGGGGAACCCCTCCCCCTTCGAGGGTCATAAATACATTGTATATGTATTTACTTTCTGTTTGATTCTGAAATCATTTCTGTAAATGGTATCAAGGTCAATTGGGAACATAACCTGAGAGAGCGTTAAAGATATAAATTCTTAAAGATATGGAATGTGCAATAAAATTGTGCAATGTTTATCTTGTAGCGGATTCATTACATGCCACATTATGCCATAAAAGTTTTTATTTTATAAGAGCAAGAATTTGATGTTATAAATGAGCGTCTACTTTTGGATAACGCACGAAAAAATTTTAAATGAAAAGAGTTTCATGCGCTTCAAAGACTAGGCTAGTTGTGGAATATCGGTATCTTCTGTTACGTCAATCTACTGTGACGTCACAATAGAACACGTAAATTTTGAATCGGAATGCTACAATGGCGATGAAAAATCGAATGAAAAACAATTTGCACCTTCCATATCTCAAAAGAAAATTCAATTATGCGACTCAAAAGCAAATTAATGAAGGTAAGATAACTAATATTTAATGATATCTTTTTAGTTCACATCAAAAAGCAATATTTTTAATTCAGCCTGTGTTATCTTGCGCAGGACCCCGTAAAAGCATCACCGAACGTATTGTTTAAAAAAAAAAAAATCAAAGTCGAGATTATTTAAACATTAGAATAAAAAAAGAAAATAGCAGTAGACATCTTAGAAAGTTAATTAGTTTGTATCATATATATGCAAGGCTATAGTGATGCTAAAAATTCAATAGCTGCACAGTTTATTACCGGGTTAACATTGCGGTGAATGGGAATCGGTATTTATTTAGTCTTCGATTTCCTCGCTTTCGCAAATTCCTGTAAAATAATTGTATATGGCACACATGATGATGGGAATAACAAGAAAAGAGGAAAAAAGACGAGGTAAGTAGATTACATTTAAGTTTTTAAGGGTTGGGTCATAAAAAAGATTATCTAGACATACCGGCAAGCTTCTTATATTGTTGTTATCAAATTCGTAATTGTTACTTGATTTTAAACAAAGGAGGAAATTGATTTTTATTTTGACGGTTTATAATTTTATTTTTTTACGCACAGCTTGAAACTGAATGGGAAGAAAAATAGTTTAATGGGAAAATTGAAATTGTGATAAGATTAAATATATGGTTTTGAATGAATAAAGCCCTTTCAAGCCGTTACACAAATTTTTCTGCATTTTTTTAGTATCCTATATCATTAGTCTTACATTTGATATATGTAAGAAAAATAACATTAAATAAAAGAAAATGAAAATAAAAATGTTAACGTATTTCGAGTTAATAAAACATTACAAAAACATTTTAAAGATTGATATTTAACACAAATATTTTTTTTAAATTCTTGTTTGTCACTTTTATCACTGTTTGAAATAATCTTTGAATAAGTATTGATTTCAGAATGAGTTTTGAAGAGGACTATATTTCAAGATGAATAATTCTGTTTGAGTCAAAGACATTTCATTCTCTTTGAAATAAAAAGAAATCGATTACGTGTATAGGTAAATTTAGACGAGTTAATCTTTTATGCAAAATTAACAACCAACACCGGAAATGATGCAAAGAAAATTAGCTTGTTGCAAAATTCTCTTTCCATCATAAAAATAATTGATAGCATAAAACAGGTTTCTTTTCTACCCGACACATTGATTTGGATCGAATTTAAAGATGTAAAAAAGCAAATGAAGGTGATCGGATCAAAGATGCCCGATAAACCGAGAACAATAATTAGAAGTCAATACTGATGTGGAAATTGAATGTCACATTAAAGGGGTTCATTTTATTCAAGTCGGAATTAAAGCTAACGGTAGAGATCAATCAGAATTGAACATATGAAATATGAAAAACAATAATCTTGAAATAAATAAAAGAAAAATCGATTGTAAAAGTGTCTGTGAATTGTTATATATCATACACATTATTTATAATAAATTATATGTAAGAAAAAAAGGGAAAAAAAACCAATAACTGCGTCCAAATAATAAATAAGTGCAATTTTCTAAAAAAAAAATTGTTTCTGTTTTAAATAGAAACAATTTATGTACATTCAAATTTAAATGTCAAATTTATGACATTGTCTTTTCTCCTTATCTAAAGAAGCTCCGCTAATTTTAAGCGAAGGAATGTAAATATTATTGCTTATTATATATATCTCATCATATTCATCTCCATACAATGTAAGATATATTCCCATATAAACCTTTATATATTCGTTGTCGAACCTTGCATAGCATACATGTAGATAACAATGATCGTAAATGGTCTGTCGACAGTTCTATAATTGGTGAAAAGAAACATTTTCTAAAATAAATAAATATTCAAAGAAAATCTGCGGATGATTTTAATTTTGTTTCCATGTAATTTGTTAAAGGACATTTCAAATGTATGCTCTATAGATGAGTTAAATATACAAAGATTAATTCTAAATAAATCAATGTAATACTAAAAGTGTAAGCTTTATATGGCATGTCCAACATATTTTAATTTTAAAAATTGTTATGTATTTTTTAGTCACCAGAGATGCCATGGGAAACTATATCGTCCCCCCGGCGGGAAAACCCCTGACGTCACTTGGTGAGTACAATTCTGATAAAAAAGTTACTAATATTCAAAAATACGACTCACGTCATCATGAACTTAAAAATATCAAGGATTTTTTTTAAGGCGGAGAGCTCTATTTCAATTTTAACAGGTGAATAAATAATAATAATAAAAATGTTTATGCTTGAGCTTAAAACTGTTTGTGAAGGGCCTTCGGTAGTAAAGGATATACATGCATAATGTTTGTACACATTAAATATTAAGAAACAACAAGAAAATATAGACACCGATATGGAGAAAAAATCAAAAAACTTAAGGTACTTGTACCAGTTTATGTAACTTAGTATAAACGGGAAACTGTATTGAAAATTGTGGGTGGTTTGGCAAGTTATTGGATCCGCCTATTATTACATTCCCGTTCTGAGCATTTTTTTGTTTTTAATATTTTTTTGGGGGAAAAATATTTTTTTAATTTGTACAAACTGTTTTAAATGTAAAATGTAATTATATAGGTATACTCAAGCGATTTCGTAAGAAAAGCCACTTGTAAACATAAAAAAGAATCATGTGCACATTTTGATAATCTTGCATATAAGTATATAACCTGACCAGTTACAGGCATCTCAGCATATTTTATCACCTACATTTTATTATTAACACTATTTCATTTCTTGTTTTTTCAAAATTAGGGGTAAATATAATTAATTTACAATATAATTCACAAATTGCATTCGAACGTCGGAACTGCCATTTAATTGCTTAAATAATGCAATTAAATCGTCTGGCACTCCACATTTTATGTGCACTCTAATGAATTGATAATGCTGCTGACAAAATAATGTCTGGGACAATAGTAGCGTTTCCTGATTCATAAAATAAAGGGGTCGATAGGCACTGCAATGCACTGATCGATTTTACCGTGTAGCACAAGCTGCATTGTGTATTGGTTATTCAAAATTGCTCGAATGAAAATTAAATGATCAACTGTCTAATTCAAAGACCATGTGCATCGAAACATAACACTCGTTTTCTTAACATCGCATTATCAATAAAACAATGTAATCGCATGGGATATTTAAAAACAATTATCTTTGATAGGTAAAAGTTAAGAACATGTACATTTATACATGATAGATTGTGTTTTGGAAATGATATCCATTTTGCCAAAGCAGGTATTTTTGAATGTTTTCCTTTCATATATGTATAAAAAATGTTAAAAAATGATTAACGAAGCTCTAAACAGTAAGAAAAAAAGCTGAGTTTTTCTTGTTAATTTTCAAATTGGGGTCCTTGTCATATTTCTCCAGGGACAAAATCCAAAGTTAATCGATTACAAAATGTTGCTGTTAAATGTGAGAAAACATATGTAAAGTTTACTGTTTACTATGTTTTCACATATATTTGTCAAAAAATAAATTTTTGAACACGTTTAATCAAATTGAGTGCTTATCAATCGTTCTTGCACAGCGTCGTTTTTCTTTACATTTTCAGACGAGGGGAATGTCTGAGAGCTTTTATATAATCACATATAATAATACAATGTCAGATGAACTAAATAAAAAAGTAATGGATTTTCCCAAATTTGACAATCAGTTCCATTGTTGAGGAGAGATAGATTGCCATTATAAATAATTTAATTTTGCTTGTATTCTTGCCTCTCATTGGTTGATTTCCAAAAAGGAACGCATAACATTTTGTATAATCTGGTTTGGTATGGGGACACACCCCCTTGACAACCAGCATAATCATCTGTATCCATCAATCCCCTCATTTCCAGTCCTTGGGATTCATGGAAAATTCCAGATTTAATGAATATACCTTTAATTTCAAACAGTTACTCGATCTTACCTCATGTAAACAAGCATCATGGCTGCTAAATCTATGTATCAGTTATTACCTCCCCTCGCTTCCCATCACTTCCGTTACTAGGTTGTATTATTGCGCGGTAAATTTAAAATCATAAAAACAACACAATTTTACATCCCCAGTTGAATAATTATTTTAAAATTAAATTATAAGGAATGACTCTAATTCTTGGCCAAATTATCGAGTATAATATGGTTTGTGTCAGTTTACGCTTTTTTATAATCCGCTTCGCGGATTATAAAGCGTAAACTGACCCAAACCATATTATACTCGATAATTTGGCCAAGAATTGGAGTCATTCCTTAAATGTTGACCAACCGCCCTGTTCCCTTCGGAGATAACAGAAATCGACCCAAATACTATCAGATGAAGAAGATATATTGTAATGGTGGATATCGATATCCGTCAATACAATATCATCTGACCAAAGGTCATATGTGGGTCACTTTCATTTCATTACCCTACAAATACTAAAACCTTCGATCTTTGGATAAGGAGATCCACTAAAGGTCCTTTTACATAAAAAATATACTAAAACATTTTTATTATGAATCAAGACCAAGACTTTAGTTAGCTTAACACAGTTTCGAATAAAGTATAGGATTTTTCCCCCAGAGAAAAGCATGACGAACAGAGATTTCCCTTCTATTTATATATTAAATGCATTCTACATGAAAATTTGGACTTTTAGTTTTTGGTAAAAAGTTGAGTCTTGTCTTAAAATTGAAAAAGAATAAATATTATAATTTACTTTCGTAGCATTAGGTATTTGCAAGGAAAAGCTGGAAAAAAGTACCCATTAGCTAAAACCTTAGGACTTGTTCTGCGTATTCATTTCCTTTAAAAATTATTTTATTTTATTTAAGGTGATCCAACCCCTGGACCCGCGGATTATCTACCTTTGATTAGTCATAAGGCATCACTTCCTCATTACTCTATTTCCGGAAAACACAAAACAAGAAAAGGTAAGTTTCAATTTAAAACGTAAAACTCGGCTCAATTTTTGAATACAAAACAAAATGTGTTTGTGAAACACTTTGCACCCGGCGGCAAAAAAGTTCGGAAAAGCTATTTTTAGCATGTTGGTCATAGTCAAGGTCACAGTTATTGACCTTGGTGCCATTTGAAAGATCTTAATTAGTTAAAAAATAAAATATCATTTCTAGAGTTTCATTGGGGTATGACATGAAGTCGGTCACGTGATCAAATTCTATAACGCCCGAAATGCTACGAAAGTTATGGCAAAGGTTTAAAAAAAATTCTAGCATATACATGTAGATCACAGTCAAGGTCACAAAGTCATTGGTCTTGGTGCCATTTGAAAGAACTTAATTAGTAGAGTAAGCATACCAAATACGAAGTCTGTATCTTCTATTATGGATCAAAAGTTATGGTGAAAGTTCGAAAAACCCATTTTTAGCATATGGGCACAGTCAGTCTCACAATGTCATTGAACTTGGTGTCATTTGAAAGAACTTAATTAGTGGAGTAATTTTTTAAATGATATAATTGCGAATGATATGAAAATACACGTATAATTTATCATTGACTACAGTCTGTAATAAAACCTTTTACAAAGCTGAGCATCTTCTCTTCAGAGTGTACCTCGATCCCGACTTAAAATTATTTGCGTCACTTCCGTTACGCACATACTAACTCTCTCATCCACAAACACACACAAACGTTTAACTTTTGAATTTTGGTTGCGAGTAGGTTATAATTAAAATAAAATCGAATAAATATATAAACACATTTTAATTTTTATGAGTAATTTTTCTCTTTGTCAGACAGTGGAAATCCCGGCCCCTCAGATTTCTCAACCAGTGGGGACTTGATTTGGAAAAATAAAACAGTAACTTTCAAAGGAAGAAGTAAATGTTCATTTGAAGAAGAAGGTGAGGTGGTATTGTGTAGCAGAATTACTTACGAGATCGAATTAGGGACATCTAACCTACATGTATTGCCTACATAACACAAATATAAAAGACACAGCTAATTTCATCTGACAAAGTTCCACATGCATCATAAAGTTTTCTAGTTTTTCAAATAAATTGGCACACGTCCTTTTTATTTTGTGTTTACGTAGCTGAGAAGTACTGTACAGTTATCGGACCAGCGAAGTACAACTCTAGCTATCAGCAGTTTGGAAATAATTGTGGTCCAAAATTTAGTATCGCTCACAGGCAGCGAGCTGACGTTTATACCGGGCCCCCAAATAGCCAGGTACAGCCCGTGGACTCACAAGGTAGGGTTTGCAATTCTGAAAAAAAGCTTTACATCACACACCTCCCATTTATCTAATATTTGGTGATACATGATTAAAGGTCTTACATAATTTCAATTTATAGGTTTTTCAACACCTGGGCCGAATTACAGACCAAATTCCTCTTACTTCGGTCGAGGTCCAAAGAAATCATTTGGAGTTGCAAGGACGACAGTTTGGAAGTACTCACCGGGCAAGTTATTAAAATGTCCTTAGAAATAATATATTCAAACGAACACAGCCAGACTTTCTTTACTAAGCTAACGTTTATGCCTTCATTCCAGGTCCAGGTGATTACATTGTAAAACCGAAGTCACGTGGTCCGTCCTATTCCTTTGGTTGTAAGCTGCCGCCTCCTCCAAATGTTCAACAAAGTACGGTTGAGATTTGATAATTATATTTTCATGTAACTTATTAAAACAACTAGAAAGTAATCATTCTACAAACAATTCTTCTGCATTGGCGTTTACAGTAAAAGCTTAACTTTTTTTACTTGTCTCGAGAGTTAATAGCTGAAATACACTCAGTATTTATATACTCTGCAAAAATTTATTTAAATTTCCGACTGATAACTGCATTTCTATGTAAATCCCCCAAAACTAAACTGATGGCGGTCACAGAACAATTTATGTTTATTATATCTGTAGCCGTAAACAAGGACAGTCCAGCGCCAAATACGTACGATCTCGGCACCACTATTGGTAGAGCCACGTCTGTAATCATAGCAAGCAGAAGGCAGGACAAAGACAGAGACACAAGTAAGCAACCTTGATTACCTCAAGTTAAACAAGTAAAGGCAACCTTAATTACCTCACAGCTTAAAGAAATAAGCAACCTTAATCACCTAAACTTTTAAATAAGAAAGTTTCAATTACGTCACGTTAAACAAGTAAGCAACCTTCTAAAATTATCTGAAGTTAAGCAAGTACATGCAAGTCTTAATTACGTCCCAAGTTAAACAAGTAAGCAACCTTAATACCCCAGGTTTAAGAAAAAAGCAACTTAACACCTCTTAAGTTAAACAAGTCCAAGCACTATTAATTACCTCTTGTGTTTGACAAGTGAACTCTTTTAATTACATCTCAGGTTATGCAAGGAAGTTCTTTCTCATTTTCCTTTTAAAATTACTCTCAGGTTAAATTAAATTGAATTCAATTAGACAATTGGATATAAAATTCTTATATTTTGTTCATACACTTGCACAATAATTGAGATATAACTCGATATTTTTATAAGATATGATTACTTGTTTAAAAAAAAATCTTTTCCATTGGTGCAAAAGGAGTCATTCAAATGCTACAAGGCTTTTCGTACAATAAATGCAAAATTATTTGATTAAAAAGCATATCATTTTGTGTTCAAGGTGGACCATCTCCTGCACGATATTACCTTCCGGACTCCCTCATCAGAGACCCAAAAGCTACCACCCTGGCATACAAATGGTTTGATCCTGAAGGTACTGTAACGAAATCCACCCCGATCATGAGTGAATGTGATATTATATAGAACGCTCAGACTATGGCGCCAGTAATGTTTCAGAGTCAAGAATTAGACATTTCATTCTGAAATAATCATTGATTTTGAGGGTCAGGCAAACTGTATAAGTATATAGTGTAAATATAAATTTAAACCCTTTCAGTTTTTAAAGCCAAAGAAAATAACACTTCACTAGAATCATGAGTCAATATTTTGCGAAATCGATGATGGATCTGAATAGTTCCAGTAGCCACATAGGGGTCCCCCGCCTCGATTTGAAAAAGACGCTGAGTCACAATGATCTCAGTCCACGGACATTCTTCACCACTGGTTCCAAGTCTGACATACTGAGTCCGCGGTACTTCGAGGACACTCCGGCCCCAAATTCTTATCGAATGAAGACCACTATAGGCAGTACACCAGGAGTGTCTTTTAAAGGTGACCGGAAACGGAACTTTGATTCCGCCAGAAAAGAGGCTTGTTTTCTTTTGCCGAATCTTGTAGATGATACACCCGGTCCGAATGCTTACAACGTGGAGGAAAAATTTGGTTTTGGAAGTAGTAGAGCTTCATTAAAAGGCCGTCGAAGTGGACCGTTTCAGTCAAATCGAGGTCAAATGCACGTAACACCCCAGTTTGACGAAAGAGGATCAAGGCTACTGGGCCCTCAAAGTTACGATATACACTCTTCAATCGGAAAAACGCCAGGGGTCTCTTTGAAAGGAGATCGTGAAAGAAACTTCAACGAAACACCAAGACTGAACTGTGGGTTCCTTCTTCCAAAAACTATAGAGAAAACTCCAGGGCCCGGAAGTTATAATATTGGTTCAACAATGGGAGTTCATTCCCCATCTCCGAGTTTTAAAGGTAGTAGAAGTAGCCTTGGTCCATTCCAGACCGATACTGGCCGAACATATATCGGTCCTGAATTGTCTACTAAACGAAGAAACGATAAAATGTACGACGTTCCTGTAGCTGTCGGTAACACCCCGGGTGTGTCAATGAAGGGGGACAGGCACAGACGGTTTGACACAGCTAAGACCCAGAATGCGGTGTTCCTAGTTCCGGATATGATTGATCAAACTCCAGCACCAGGGGCATACGAGATTAAAAGCACAATCGGATCAGAATCTGCAGCAGTGTCGTTTAAGGGATCACGTGCTGAAGGCAGAGCACAAACGAGGCAAAAGTCAAGGCAGCGGGCATTTGTTGAAATGAATACACCTGGTGTTAGTTTCAAAGGAGACCGAACCCGACGATTTGATCACTTGAAGGAAAACCATGCTACATTTTTGCTTCCTGCTGAATCAAATGACGCTCCCGCCCCGGGTTCATACAACATTAAAACAACAATCGGAAGTGGTTTCAATGGTTTAAAAGATAGTCGGGTTCAGGATCACTATGGTGGACCATTCCAAGCAAACAGTGGTCCAATGTATATCAAACCCGAGATTAACACAAAAGACAAAACACCAGGACCAAACAATTACAAAGTAAACAGTACGACTCTGTTTTCTTCCTCTGCCGTCTCCTTCAAGGGGAGGCGACTGAAATCCCTTTTTGGAGGTACAAATGTTTAAAGTGTGTGATTGTTCTGCTGTGTTCGGGAAGGTGGTTATAGGGCTACACGATGTCTTAAATCTGTGTTACAAATGTAGCACAAATACAATTTATTTTTCAACGATATTTTATTTTGGTATCAGGGTTATTTTTACAAGTACTGCAATGTGATATTGTAAACACAGTCAAGTAATGTTGCAAAAAGTTCAAAGCCAAGATTTTTTGTGCTTTCACTCCACGTTGCTTTGGTTTAATAGTTTGGTGATATATAAACTGATGCATTATTCTCATTTAAATCAAAGTACCGGTAATCTGCAAGCACCAATATAAGAAATATTTCTGACTTAAAAAAGAAATAACATAATGACTTTAGAAATAAACGTTCGTTAAATTAATAAAATTGTTACCATTGAAGCTTTCAAATTTAATTTTACAAGCTACATGTAAGATAATTATTACATTTTCAATGACCTGTTACATTTATTTTAATCCAGAACCAACGCGACCAGGTCCCACTGATTACACTCTAACTAAAGCAAACCTCCGGAGGACTCCGATGTTCAGTAACCGCCAAAAGACAAAACCGTCATTCCCGGATACTTTGAATTATACTCCAAAAGGTAGCGTTTGCCTCTTCTCCTGTACGCAACATTGCTATATAATAATATATGATCTATATTTTTCAAAGTTCATGTTCAAAATATGGTATAAATTACAAAGATGAAATTTTTATAATGTGTAATTTATGATTTGACTTAGCAAAGATTAAAAAAAAATGTATGCGCTGTTTTTTTTATTTTTTACTATGGGATAAAGAAATGATTTTCTACCTAAATACACAATATAGGTTTTAATTTAAAATATAAACATGATAAATGTGTTTAGAGAACAACTAGGAAGTTTTAGTTCGTATATCTAGAAACAAAACAACTCATAATCATTTCTACACTCCTTTTTAACCGACAGACGCCGGTGATTTACCAGGGCCCGGAAGCTACAGTACCCGGAAGAAGTTCTCAACCAATGATTCTCCTGCATACAAAATAGGAGAGAAACTCCAAGAGAAACTAAGTGAGATATATCACTATGTCCTCTTTGAAAACGAAATTTTTTACCAAGCTGTTTGAAAAAAAGGAATTTAAAACTCAGCACTATACATTTTACCTTTTCTCTCTGTACCATGGATAATATTAGACTTAGACTGAGCCTCGGTTGACAATGGTTTTCTTGAGGTGAAATGGTTTCATTGTTATGCTAAACTACTACTATTCATATAATAGCGTAGTTATTCATTTTCAGACGAAAATCCCGCCCCAAACAAATACGAGTACGAAAAGGGAGTGCCAGAGGGACCTGCCTTCTCCATGGGAAAACGATTTGATATCCCGGATAGTGAGTATATACTGTATTTGATTTCCTGGATAGTTAGTATAATGATACTGTATTTGATTTCCTGGATAGTGAGTATATACCAGTCTGTATTTGATATCTCAGATAGTGAGTATATACTGTATTGATATCCCGAAGTGAATATTTACTGGATTTGATATCCCTTATAGTGAATATATGCTGAATTTGATATCTGAGATAGTGAGAATATGTATATACTGTATTTGATTTCTTGGATGGTAAGTATATATTGTATATAATTTCCCAGATAGTGAGTATTTACTAGATTTGATTTCCCAGATAGTGAGTATTTACTAGATTTGATAACCTGGATAGTGAGTATTTACTAGATTTGATATCCCGGATAGTGAGTATTTACTAGATTTGATATCCCGGATATTGAGTATTTACTAGATTTGATATCCCGGATATTGAGTATGTACACTAGATTTGATATCCCGGATATTGAGTATTTACTAGATTTTATATCCCAGATGTTGAGTATTTACACTAGATTTGATATCCTGGATATTGAGTTTTTACACTAGATTTGATATCTGAGATAGTGAGTATATACAGTAACTGTATTTGATTCTTGGATGGTGAGTATATACTGTATATGATTTCCTCGATAGTGAGTATTTACTAGATTTGATTTCCCAGAAAGTGAGTATATAATGAATTGAAATTCCAGATAGTGAGTAAATACTGAATTTAATATGCTGGATATCAGTATAATTATATTTGATTTGAATTCCCGAATTGTGAATTTTATTTTACTGGATTTGATACCCTGGATAGTGAACTTGTACTTGTTTATGCTGTTTTTGATATCTCAGATAGTGAATATGTACGGAATTTGATATGATCCTGGATAGTTAGTATGGGGATTTGATATCCCCAGATGCCAAGTGTATACTGGATCGATATCCTTATTAGTGAATAGTGTATAGTACATAAATCCAGGATTTTATATCTTGCATTGTAATATCGTTAACTGCTTGAAATCCTGATTAGTGAGTGAACTTGTTTTACAACAAGAAACTTGAAGAAGTTTAGAGTGATGAAAAATTGATAATTGGATTTTCATGTTGTTTTTAGGTCGGTTAAGTCCTGGGCCTGCCACATATACCCCACAGGATCTCCCCGGTGCCCCAAAATACTCCATAACTGGAAGACATCCCAGCTCCAAAGGTAAAATATTTGTGTATATATCTAGAGAAATTTCACAGAGAAATTAATCCAGAAACGAGTGTAACATTTTGTGCGCAATAGATATCATACAGTTTTTTTTTCAATGTGTGGCACTGTAGCTCTCTGGTCGTCCATCCATATTTTTTCAGACCAGGGAGCTTAAAATCTACAGCTTATGTTAATCGTTCTATCGAAGAGACGTTAAACAAGCAAACAAACAAACATTTCAACCCTTAAAACTGTCATTATGATTGTGAGCATAAACTTCGCATCAATAACATATGGCTTAGAGAATTTGCTATGGAGTTGATCCTTACGTCGCAGGTTCGAATCCCGCTGCGCTACTTGGAGACCGGTACTAAGGATGAAACGTAAATATCAACCGTGGTCCCGTGTCGCAGTAGGTGCTGGCACGAAAAAAGATCTCTCCCTGCTCAGTGGATACAGGTTAAATTTGCCGTGGAGTCTCACTGTGAGGAAAAAGTTCTCAAAGGGAGATAGACAAACATATAAACAAACAATTTCTCAAAACAGTCAGACTGATGTGATTCCATACTCATACAAGTACGAGCCTCGATAAACGTCTCTTTCCTCCTGATAAATATCTCGAACCTTACATCCGACATTTTGAACGGAATATATTATGCATGAAATAAATTGTAAACGAGTAATTCTTATTATAAGTCCTTGCATGAGGTGTAAAATTCACAAGAAATCATAAAATTCAGTTCGCATCATATTTCATTAATCAAAATCATTATTTTAATTTGTAACTTGAAGCACTTTTGATTTTGCTTCACGTTAATTTTACGGATCGCTAATTGGAAAACTAACTTTATTTCATAGCGGAAAACTTGTTTCGTTTCGTCAGACTTTTTGCATTTCATTCCCGAATTTTAAACAGCCGACTTTAATGTCAAAAACTAAAATTTTTTATAAAACAATTGATTTCCACTTTGGGTTTCAGCGGCGAAAGTTTTAACAATGTTTGCCGAGATAACTCGGCACCGAGTCAAAAGTATCTCGGCGTGAACCGCTTGCATGCTTGAGTATGTGATATTCCACAGTCATATACTAAGTCTTTGCAACTCCCCACAATATATAAAAGACAACATAAATATTGCAAGAGTACATGTACATATTTATGTTATGAATTAAAAGAAATGCATCTAAGTTTCACGACTGATATTTTATCTCACTAAATATTTATTTTTATCAGTTGAGGAAGGACCAGGTCCGAATGCATACAATCTACAGCATGATCAGCAAACGGAAGTCGGAACATCGCTTAAAAGTAGAGCCAGTCCGTATGTGTATTCCGGATTCCAGACTAATAAGTTTATGGAGGATAAAGGACCCATTACTCTTGCTGCTCAAGGCTGAATTCTTCATTGTTTTTATTTAAATGTTGAAAAGAAAGCATTGAATACCTTGTTATCAAAATAGTTAAGATGTAGTATTCCGTCAGTATTGAATATATATTTATATATATACATATATTTATTTGCAAATACATACATATACACTGCGATGTTATATTGATAAGATGTTTATACTTGTATATTATTTTTCATTATCAACAATGATAGCAACTATAAGTTTAATGTTCATAATGAGTTTCAGAAATAAACCATGTAATTATGAAATATTCAACAAGTTGTCACGACATTGAGTTACTATTTTCATCACAAATAACAATTATAATTGCTCACCCTGCACTTAATAAACATATTTGTTCAATAAAATTATAGTTTTTGGTTGTGAGTCATATCCTTGACTGATGGTAATGCATGTTTGACTTAAGGAATCACTGTCTAGTTAGGAGGGTATGTCAGGGCATCAACAATAGTTGGAAACATGGGATAATTTGCATAACGGGCGAAGCCCGTTATGCTAAAATTATCCCATGTTTCCCACTATTGTTGATGTCCCTGACATACCCTCCTAACTAGGCAATGATTCCTTATATTTCCATTTTTTACTTGAAATAACAATCTTGAAATAAATCGGAATACCGTCTAATTTAGGAGATTTGAAATGCACGAGGCATATTTCATGTTGCCCCGCCCCATGACGTCAAATTTTGCTTTAAAAAAAGTCCCATGAAACACTAACCAAGTTTAATGATTATTTAGTTACTGTAGCCAAATATCAACATTTATAGAATAAACAACAAAAGAATTTTAAAATATGACCAAAGCAATCTTATTAACTTTAATTATATATGTTCGCTAGATTTAGGTTGTCGGAAGCACGAAAACGTGTATAGGCCCTAGGACACTTCTCAGCCGCCATATTGAATGCAATGGTACATATGGAACGCCATAGCTGCCTTAAGGTATGGTACATAATGTTATATGGTGTGTTCTATATAATAAAGGGTTGAATCAATATAATAAATGGTCACCACTTCTTGTTAAAGGGTGAAGCGCACATAATACATGGTGCGTTCAATATAATAAAGGGTCGGTTCTTTATGTTAAATGGTCACCACTCCTTGTTATACGGTGAAAGATACATTATAAATGGTGTGTTTAATATAATAACGGGTCGGTTTAATGCGTTATATGGTCACCACTCTTTGTTATCGGGTGATAGGTGTATAAATGGTGCATTCAATATAATAACGGGTCGGTTTAATATGTTAAATGGTCGCCGCTACTTGTTATGGGGTGAAGTATACAAATTAAGTGGTGCATTCGATATATAACGGGTCGGTTTAATATGTTAAATGGTCGCCGCTACTTGTTATGGGGTGAAGTATACACATTAAATGGTGCATTCGATATAATAACGGGTCGGTTTAATACGTTAAATGGTCACCGCTACTTGTTTTAGAGTCAATAGTAGAGAAATGGTTTGTTCTACAAAGTAAATGGTTGGTTTACCATGTTAAATGGTTAAATGGTTAAATAAATAATAGGATAAAAGGCACATAATAAATATTTAAAATAAATTAAATAACACATTAAAAAATGCGTCAATTACAATTATCATTGTTCAGCTAATTTTACATGGTTTCAAAAAATGCACATTAAATATTAGCTATGATAAATTAATTAACTGGTGTTAGAGAGGGATTTCAATGGCGCAGTTCTCCTTTAGTATTCTTATTTAAAGATAAAAAAAAAGAAGAAGAAAGAAATTAAGAATGAGTAATTCGGGTGAAAATTAGCAAAGAAATTGGTACGAACTTATCCTTTGTAGAACTGGCTGATGGAACAAAAATGTCTCGTATTTTTAAATTTTTATCACTATCAAGTACGATTGCCAAAAAAAAAAAAACAACAAA
>PRKT01000054.1:1198323-1274543 GCA_003671525.1 Saccostrea glomerata
GAAGTCGAAAATCCTATTTCGTGGGGGGGTAGTGGCTAACTTTTTTCAAGACCAACTATCTTTCAATTGAAACTTTTGGGGTAAATTTTCTTTATAACACTACCCTTTGCTGACATGTGGGGGGGCCAACCTTCCCTTCAGTAAACATTTTCTATAGTAAAGGTAATGTCGGGAGAAATAGTGGGGGGGCCTGGCCCCCCCTGGCCCCCCCTGATACTACGCCCCTGATGAAGACGGGCGGCTATTTCATAGCCGAATGTGAAATTCATGTTTCCTGGTAAAGGGTTCTGTTGTTAGAGCGAGGAACTATAATTTATTGATCTTTTAAAAAGAAACTCATTTATTCTTAAAAAGCACTTTTCTGTGCTTGGGCCTCTAGCAGGCAAACTACGTCATATTTTATCTATGATAAGCAATGTTAATTTGAATAGATTAAATAAAGTCATGGTCGTTGGGTCATGGGCTCTCATGGAATCAGCGCCTGTGAAAATCATTTAAATTTTTCGTTTTTAACTCACCTGAACTGAAAGCTCAAGTCAGCTTTTCTGATCACCCGTTGTCCGTCGTCCGTCTGTTAACTTTTCACATTTTTAACTTCTTCTCAAGAACCACTGGGCCAATTTTAACCAAACTTAGTACAAAGCGCATCCTTGGGTGGGTGAAGGGAAATTTAAATTGTTAAAATCAAGGGCCAAGTCCCCTTCCAAGGGGAAATATTAAAAAAAATACATAAATAGAGTTGGGTCATCAAAAAAACCTTCTTCTCAGGAACCACTGGACAAGAAAAGCTGAAACTTATGTGGAAACATCCTGGGGAAGTTTAAATTCTTAATTGTTCAAATCATGACCCCCGGGGGTATGGCGGGGCCACAATAGGGTAACAAAGTTTTACATAGAAATATATATAGGAAAAAACTTTAAAATCTTCTCAAGAACCACTAGGCCATAAAAGCTGAAACTTATGTGGAAGTATCCCGGGGTAGTGTAGATTCTAAATTGTTCAAATCATGACCCCCGGGGGTAGGGCGGCGCAACAATGGGGAATCCAAGCTTTACATAGAAATAAAAAGGAAAAAACTTTGAAAATCTTCTTCTCAAGAACCACTCGGCTAGAAAAGCTGAAACTTATGTGGAAGTATCCCGAGGTAGTGTAGATTCTAAATTGTTCAAATCTTGACCCCCGGGGGTAGGGCGGCGCAACAATGGGGAATCCAAGTTTTACATAGAAATAAAAAAGGAAAAAACTTTGAAAATCTTCTACTCAAGAACCACTCGGCTAGAAAAGCTGAAACTTATGTGGAAGTATCCCGAGGTAGTGTAGATTCTAAATTGTTCAAATCATGACCCCCGGGGGTAGGGCGGCGCAACAATGGGGAATCCAAGTTTAAAATAGAAATATATAGGAAAGAACTTTAAGAATCTTCTCAAGAACCACTGGGCCAGAAAAGCTGAAACTTTTATTGGAGGATCCTGGAATAACGTAAATTCTAAATTGTCCAAATCATGACACCTTGGGTAGGGTGTGGTCACAATTGGTATTACAAAGGGAGGAAATCTGTTTAAGAAGAGCATGGCCAAAGTTTCTCAGGTGAGCGATGTGGCCCATGGGCCTCTTGTTTTTAATTCCTGGGTTCATGTACTAAGCAGACATACATTATACAGTGTACCACTGAGAAAGCGTCTTGTTATGATTAGCAGGTTGGGGGGGGTCTACCTAAATTTTGAAAGTCTCGGCACCTTGGGTGAGGGGTTTAGATATAAGGGTTAGGGACCATTTATCAAAGTGTAAGCATGGTTAAAAAGGCCAAGGTTAAAAGATTCAAAAAGTAAGTCAAACTCCAAGTCAAGGTCAAAATTCTTGGTATCGAATGAATGTCGCAAGGATTTAATAACGTATGTAATGTATTAAAGCCCTAGGCCTAATCTTCAAAAGTTATGGTCAAAGATTGTTTTAAAAAGTAGATCAAACTACTAGGTCAAAGCAAAAGGTCAAAGATGTTGGTATCCAATGAAAGGTCTTCTCACATGTTTTTTTTTTTTAATAAAATTTTACATGTTAAAGTTTTTTTTAAAGTACATAAATCTCCAAGGACAAGTTCAATAGGTCAGATATATTAGTAGACAATGAATGGTCTTGTCCAAAAAAAAATAAAACTGAGAAGTTTGAAAGTCCGGATTTGTATCTACCATCAAAAGTTATGGACAAAGTAAAAGTTTGGAAATTTCGTGTCAAAGTGTGTCAAACTTCAAGGTCAAGGTCAAAAGGTCAAATTTGGTGGTGCCCAAAGAAAGGTCTTATCACAAGGAATACACATATGAAATATGAAAGTCAAAGCTAACATATTCTTCGTGTAAGGATTTGACGAGCTCTGGATGATCGAGCACGACTTCTGGTACAAAACTTCCGGCTTTCAAATAACCACGTCTTTCAAATTCAAATATGTATCCCTCTGCCACAACAAGGCTATCTCCATCCTTCAACCTCTCCCGTAAACCTGTTAGAAAATACCCAGCAAGTTCTCTGTTTGAAAAATTGCACTGGTCGAGAAGGTGTGAAGGCTAAATGTATTTTTGCTATTTTACTATTATTTTATTTTATCACCAAGTCTTTTCATAAATTATGATTTACCTACCTTTTGTGGACATTTTCACTCCGTTTTAAACGCAGAATGATTCAGATAAGTGTTTTGTGTTATGGAGCGTAACTTAGGTCGAAATAAGCCAGGTTTTCAACCATGATTTAAATGGTCCTTTTTGCTGTCAATAATTTAGATTTACAAACATAAAACAGGTAGATCACATGGTTGTTTGTGTGTAAAAAAAAATTTTTAATCATTCTCTTATAGGTTGAAGAAGAATATGATGAGGATGATTGTAAAATTTGATGTCGCTGTTATTTTTCTTTTAAAGAGAAAGAAAGATAAGGTCAAAAAAAGGTATTTTTATTTTTTGCGCCTCGAACAATGTGTACGATACAGTTCCATGGTTCCGTAGCCTCTAAATTTAATAATCTTAGATCGAGTTACAGTGTCTGATAACGTGGTGTTCATAACGAGATATTTTTACATTTCCAGTGTATTCGTCCGAGATAAAATTAAAAAAGTAAAAATATTTTATTTCCACATAAATCCACCGGTTCATCGATAAGCGCGGTTAAAAGAGTCACGTGCGGGGCTGGACTAATAGAGACAGAAGCGGGGCTTGCAGAACGTGAAATAGCGGAATCAAGAGCATGTAAATATAAGGATTAACTGTCAGATTTTTTGGTTTCGTGACAATGATCAATCGATTGGCTTCCGTGATAATGTTATGCATTAACGCCCCTTCTGCAATTATGCAGATTATCACGCAAGCCACTTGTTTGATCACATCAGTTATTCCTTAAATACATCGCTCTTGTTGAATGAAGCATATTTCGAATTCTAAATCCTATGATTTGAATGCCATTGCAAATCAGTTGATTCAGGGTTTTTCATTGATTTCTGAAAGGCTTTAATTTTGAGTCTTTCATGACCACCTTACTTAGCTAGGCACAAGTTGCTCTGAATAAACATTTAGAGATTATATTTCCAACGTCCGAGATTTTAACCAGGATCTATCGTATCTTTCTGAAATTGGGTCAAGAGTTTAAGTTTATTCTACTGATGCATACCCTTTTCGGAAATATGTTAATTATGCACATTTTTTATGCTCCCGTAATCAAAGATTCGAGGGCATGTAGTTTTTGTCGTATCCGTCCGTCCATCTGTCTGTCTGTTTGTCTGTTCGTCCGCAAAAACTTTAACCTTGCTCATAACTTTTGATTAAGTGGAGCTTTGACTTTCATATTTCTACATAGGTTCTTTTGTTCTTGAACTTTGAGTTTGACCAATATTGTTAAAAAACTTTACATTGGACATTTCTTTTTAACAGTTTATACAATGACCTTAATGTTCACAGGAGTATTCCTTGTGACAAGGCATTATTTTAGGCTGAAATTCAAAATATTTGACCTCTTGACCTTGGGGTTGGACCAACTTTTGCAAACAAACAAAAAACAACCCAACTTTTAACTAACCTATACCTTTTGGGCAGTTAATTCTAGGGCTTTCAAACCTTACATGTGTATTCACTGTGACAAGACCTTTCCATGGATATAAATATGTTTTACCTTTTGACCTCGAGCTTTGAGTTTGACCAATTTAAAAAAAAACTTTAACCTTGGACGTTTCTTTTGAACAGTTTGAACCAGGGCTTTGATTTACCCAGATATTTTCCTTGTGAAAAGGCATTCCCTTGGATACCAACAATTTTGACCTTTTGACCTTGGAGTTTGATCTACTTTTCAGAAACCTTGACCACAACTTTTGACAGTTGGTGCTAGGGCTTTATTATTTCAAAATTGTATTTCTTATGACAAGGTCCCCGGGATATCTTTAATTTGACCCTCTGACCATGACCTTGGCGTTTGATCCGTGTTAAAAAAACTTAAACCTTTGCCATAAATTTTGAATGGTTAGTTTCATGTTTCACGGGTATATGCATTGAAACAAGTCATTTCTTTTGGTAAAAACACTTTTCATCTTGACCTTTGAGTTTGAATTGCATTTGAGAAACTTCAATCTTCGCCCAAAGCTGTTATACGAGGGCATCAGTGCTTCACAAACACATCTTGTTTTATCAATTTTATTTATTTATTGGGGGGTCTATTTGCAAGGTCTCAGTAACATACCGCTACGGGCCTAATATGTTTTTTATACAAATATAAACTTAGGGTCAAAAGCACTCACAAAAGCCACTTTCAAAAGGACGAATACAAGAAACTGGTTGTTCCAACTTAAAGTTTTCGCATTAAAAATTTTAACTTCCTTAAAGGTCAGATGATTATCCCAGTGATTTAGAATAATTTGACAAAAATAAAAGAATATAATTATAATCCTGATGGGTAACGGACGTAACTCTTCCGGAATCTAGCTCTATCAGAATAGCATTTTTCCCTTCGTCAGATAAAAAAATATATACACTATCAGGTCCGTAGCACGGGTTACAAAAGGTAGAGGGAGGACTTCCCCCCAAAAAAGGTGAAATCAAACAACATCTGAAGGAACATTTACCCCCACCCCACCCCCGCCTTCTACGGGCCTGCTGTATGTTTTAAAGTTTGATAAAGCTGGATGTATGGTATTCAAATGACACACTAATAACATTTTTTTTCTTAAGGTCAGACGACACGTTCCTCAAAAATATATAATTTTTCCTAAGAATTTGTCGTTGATTTAAAGGTACTTAAACAAGTTTTTATAGGGAAGAAATTTATCATGGGAAAAATAGAGATCTGATGGTTTTCGAGAAGCACAGCTCTGTAGTACGCGATTTTTTGTGTCAGACCCCCCCCCCCCACACACACACATATTAAAAGCCGTTGCTAAAGACCTTTATCAAACCATATTTTGATTGCTGAAACACTAAATTATTTTGCGAGCCTTGATGCACAAAACTAATGCCGGCGAAAACTTGCTCTATCTTTTAAAAGCTATTTCTATTCGTTGAATGACGTTTTTCATTCAGATTGTTAAGTTACATGTATATATATACTGCTTAACTTCTTAAAATGCTTGTACCATATATAGAATCAATATTTAGTTTGTATATAAAAGTATAATTATGTAAAAGAGAGAAAATCAGATCTGCAAATGAATGTGTAAATGAATGATATATTTTTATTCGAAAAGGGCAAGTTACCTATGGCGCGAACTGTCTAGCATTCTCACGCATGCGTGACCTGTCGTTTGCCCAGGGCATCCGGTTTAACCTCGCTTATATATTTACTGCGTGGACCTCAGGGTCCACGCAATGATGCCAGGCTTATTTGAGATTTGAACTTGTCTGATATTAAATAAATATAGCTTCTTTACAGAGCCTTTTAAAGAAAAAACTATATACAAAAAAATGTAACCATTTTTATGTCACCTTCAGAAAGATCATATTTTGCAGCACTGATATTCATTAAACATCATGTTTCAATAATTACTTTTAGCAAAAATATAAACATTTCTGAATCATAATTCAAATACTGTAAATTACTATATTTTTGCTACACTTTATTTTTCGCAACATAGTATTATTGCATGTATAGAGAAACAAACGAATTACGAGTTATAGTTTTTGTTGAATATAATTGTCACCGGGGAAAATAAGTGTCAAACTTCCCGGTAACAATAAAACATAAAAATGCTAACGATGGAGCAGCACTTTATTATAAACTTAGGTCGGTAGGATGAATTCTGGAAATCCAAAAATTACACCCGAACAATCCGAAGCCTAGGACTTGACTGACTAACAATGATACATGTATCATATAAATAATTAAATATAACAATGGCAATTGGCACAATTCTGACTATGAGTGACAGATGGCTTAGATAGAACAAGAGGCCAACGGGCCTTATAGGTCACCTGAGTATTATGCAACAACTTTCAAACAATTAAATTTGGTTCGTGTTTAAACCAGAGGCCATGAAATTCGCAATTCACAATTTTGAATGCTAAGTCTATAATTTTGATAAGCAATAGTGCCTCACCATTGCTTATCATAATTATAGACTAAGCATGCTTACTCTATTTACTTAATACCCAGAGGTAAATCAGAGTAACAAAGAGGAAATGCACTTCCACTTTCTAACTAGTTGTGCACCTCATCCCAAAGGAACCACTGATGACCCTGGGGCCCCATATTTCAAAATTTTACAAAGTTTATCATAAAATGGTTGATTAATACCAAAGAGCAGATTTCAAAGCATTAATTTATTTTTAGATTATTTACCCCTCCCCCAACCCAGGGAGGGGGCATAACCCATGACCCTGGGGTCAAAAAATTCACAATTATGGAAGAGGCACTCTTGCTTATCATATCTAAGTACTAAGTAAGTTTATTTAATACCCAGGAGCAGAGAAGAAGGTTTTCAAAGAATTCATGCATTTTCACGATATTATCAATGAATTATGGCCAGAACGGAACCTAGTGAAAATGGCACCTGGTGAAAACGGCACCTGGAATATGCAAAACGGCACTTGGTTAAAACGGCACTTAGTGAAAACGGCACTTAGAGGAAAAAGTAATATAATTATTTATGACATATATTAGACATAAGTTCTTTTTAAGTCAAAATTTAATTTATTGACGTTAGAATTTTTGTGTGGTTTTATTTCTGCTTTATTTTCAATCTATTTTTTTAAAGTTAGTATTCATAAGTTATAACACAACATGTCGGATTAAGAATAATAATATTTGAAGTGTAGTGTTGATAAAAGGTAAAAATGGTATAGAAGATTTTTTTTTAAAATATTTACTGTAAAAGTCATTTTATCTCACATTTCTATCAAATTCCATTAAATTTTTTGAACAATATCAACATTGTATAATCTTCATTATTAAAAAAACAAATGTTTTTGATCTTCTATGTACATGTTTAATATTGTTAAAATGTTAAATGTTGTATGGCTATTCATATTTTATGTACAATTGGGAGAGGACTATCTAAGTTCTTCTAACTTGTGTACAATTCATTTGACATATTGTCGAGAAATACACAATAGTATATGATTGCAAATTGACGATTAGCATATTTTTGAATGAGAGGTGTGAAATGGTCTTTTGTTTCTTATTCCTACAGGTGTATTCAAAGTAAACATACTCTAACTGGCTTCTAAATAGTCAACTGTGACTGGCAACCCCCAAAATAGAGTATACATATTTACAATACTAATTCTTAAATTTCAAAGGATCGTAATTAATTTGGATTTGATCTCTTTTGTAGAAAATAATTGACAGATAACTTAAAGAATAAGTACAATAAAAAATCGAATCACTGTACAAAACTATAATAATTTTCAAATGAATTAGTCTATTTTTCTTCTTAGAATATTTTTAAAAACATTTCTATCATAAATATACACATATATTACTTTAAATGTAATATAAAGATCCATTTTCTGTATTAACAATATCAAATTCTCAAAATTAAAAAAGTGCCGTTTTAACTTTTCTAGAGTGCCGTTTTGACTACTCTCAAGTGCCATTTTGCATATTTCCAAAGTGCCGTTTTCACCAGGTGCCGTTTTAACTTGTAGCCATAATCAATAAGGCCCCGCCCTAACACCAGAACCCCTGACTCTGGGGCCACGAAATTCACAATGTTGGAAGAGGCACTCTTGCTCATCATAACTATATGCTTGGATAGTTTATTTAATACTCAGGAGCAGAGAAAAAGATTTTCAAAGAATTAATGCATTTTCACTATATAATCAATAGAGCCCCATCCTAACACCAGAACCCCTGACCCTGGGGCCATAGAATTCAAAATTTTGGAAGAGGCGCTCTTGCTCATCATAATAATGTACTTACATAGTTTATTTAATACCCAGGAGCAGAGAAGAAGATTTTCAAAGAAATCATGCATTTTCACTAGATAATCTATATAACCCCGTCCTAGCACTAGAACCCCTGACCGTGGGGACATGAATTTCACAATTTTGGTAGAGGACCTAATGCTCATTACATTCATAACAACAGTTTGCCTGCTGGATGTCCAGGAGTAAAGAAGAAGATTTTTAAAGATTGCAATAATTTTACTGGATTTGACCCCACCCCTCAGGCCCCAGGGGGCCGGGGACCATAAATTTCACAATTTTTCCCCTTCACTCATCGATGCTGTATACCAAATTTGGTTGAAATTGGTTCAGTGGTTTCAGAGAAGGAACTGAAAATGTTCAACTGTCAACACACGACGCACAACACACGACACACGACGACGGACGACATCAGATAGCAATAGGTCACCTGAGTTACTCAGGAGACCTAAAAACTCATGTCACGTTGAGTAAAGGATGACTGCATTTAAGGATTTGGAAAAATTGCGTCAAAATAAACTTTCAAAACAAACATTTTTCTTTTCATTGCAAAAATGATCAACATCTAATCTACCACATTACTTAATTACAAGAAAGAAAAGTATGTATTTACGGTGAACAAATCTGTTTTCTAAGGTGGGAGTCAACACTATTTATTTAATCTCCGTACGATAATGAGGACGCCCACTTTTTTACTGACTTTATACATAGTCAGTGCATGTTTGTCTATTGTTCTCCTTTGCAAAGAAGTTGTATATTTGCGATAGTAATGTTGTGTAAAATGGAGATTAATAGACAAACATGCGCACCTGGTTTAAAAGAAAAAACTGCTTCTTCTTACACTCGCTTTCTCTATTGTAACCATGGGCTGTGACATGTTGAATATTATAATTCACCACGTGATATCCTTCCTCAGGTAAAATTCTGTCACATGACTTATTGCTGGCATGTTTTGTGCTAACTATGACACTGTGTTCGAACACTTTAGATTGTCAGTCATCGATTTAATATATTCTTTACTTACATGAATGGTCTAATACTTTTAAAATCTTTGTAAATAATGTACTTGTGTCTCAATTATTGTTTCTGGACCCCGCCCACAATTTACACCCACTACGTCAGCCCCAGCCTCCTCCAATCGTCTGCAGGCTTCATCGACAGGTATCCCATCAATCATCACTGTCGTCATAGGAACCGACAACGTTATCACAGAAGGTATTCCTGTAAAATCAAACAGTTCAAAATCTGTCGGCTTGTTCACTTTTCATAATGTTAAAATCAACAGTTAGTTTCATTAGTTCTAAAAGAAAACAGCATTTAAGAAATCGGTAAGGATAATTATCCTTTCTGGATGAAATTATCAGATAAGTTTAGGTGTGACGTAAGTAAGAGTCACAGACTGTAAAATACAAACACAATATTAGTCAGATTTTTAATCTGATCCTTTGATCCGTCTCCATAGATTGTTTCACGAGCGGATCAAATAATTTGATTTTAATCTGATTGAGACAGTCAATAAATAACATCAACTATATTTCCATAAAACTAATTGCAGAAGTCTCAGAAAGAGGTTTTGTAAGGGAGATATTTTTAAACCTTACGTGTGTAGCAACGTCCTACAGTCGACATGACATGCTATGGTAAAGGCTACATGTAAAGTCATAAGGGAAAAATATACTGTCTTTCCCATCGTGTACTTGCTAATTGTTACATTTGCTAGGTATCTCAGTTGTTATCAACTGTTATCGCCTGCATCCGGTCCCCCGTAACATCTAAACAAACAAAACAAAACATCTGTACCTTTTCCAAATTGCTTGATGCAATCCAAAGCAAGCATAGCTTCTCCAAATTCACTAAATGTCTCTGCAACGATGAAATCTGCTCGCCCTTCCACCGCCCATTCTATTTGTTCCTGCATAAACAGGTTTAGTATTGAATGTAAAGGCAATATGTAAATGTGTAAGCGAATGGATTTTGCGATGGACAAATAATCTAGGTATCAAAACAATTACTTTACGATGGATTAGGAAAAAAATGAGGACTGGCGTTCTGGTTTGGATCTCAACCTAATTTAGTTCAAGAAGCCTGTCAGTTTGGTACTTAATTTAAATATTAAATTGTTATTCTAGACCGTGATACAAGAAAATGTTCATGGTTTTGGACTGCTTTCTTGTATAGAGAATTTACACTTACCTGCCTTTTATCGCGAACATAAAATATTGATGTAAATCCTAGATGGAAGCGTGATAAGCGGCTTTCAGTACTTTTAGTACTTTGATTTTAATCTTATTCTCTTATAGAAAAAATTCGTATCATTTTAAGAGGAAAAGATTTTCAACATTTTTCTACTTGAAATACTAAGTATTGTTTCTCTTACCTTAAACATATCTCTTGTATCCTGTATTGCCTTTTCATCTCCTTTTTTGTAAATGGTGGAGTTACAGATGTTTCCTGCCATCAATGTACCTGTGCTGTCTGCAACTTCCCGCGCTATTTGTAAAGCCTTCATATTCATGGTCAATACGGTTATCTTGTACCTAAAATTATTCCAACGATGTTTTTCAAATTAATACTATTTTCATTTAGTTTCATATCTATAAATGAATCCAAAAAAATAAAATAATAATAATTTAATATAAGAATAATCACTTACATGTACCTCAATAAAATAATGGACAAACTTTGAGCAATCAAGTTTCCCCAAGATATATAAATGTTTTGTCATATTCTCCCCTTGTTCATACACGTTCTTTAATTAAGCAAATTAAACCTTACCAAACTTTCCTAGACTATTATGAAGATAAAAATATTTTATTTGAATTAGTAATGATTGTACATGAATATTCATTCAGTAGATGTATTATATGAAGACTAAATACGTATATGAACAATAACTGTAGTGGAAATTTATGTAGAACATTTATTGATATGAAAGTTATGATATGATATATATAATATTTGTTAATGCAACTTAATCGTTTTTGATGTCAAATATAAAGAACAAGTTTAACTTTATTTTTTCGTCATAACAGTTTTGTATTGTTTTGTAAAATAAGGATCATTCTTTTTCTCATCTCCGAAAATAAAATGCTTCTCCATTTGCGGGGAGTACTTCAGAGCCGGAGCTGACTTTCCATACACAGCTGCTACCTCCCGAAGAAAGTGGGGGGCGTTCCCACAACACAATCCCACATACTGGACACCTAAGGCCTTGCACTGTTCCGCAAACTTCCGAATTTCCTCGCGAGTACAATAACAAGTAGAAAGATCTAGTGGAAATGCCATTTTCTCTACAAATCAGAGAAGAAAGCTTGTTCAATTTATTGTAGTACAGGAAGACATTTCCCCTTCCTTTTTTTCTCTTAAATGTCGAAGTATGTTTGAAATGACGAAAGCTTGTATATACATTTATCTTTAATCTCTTCCCATTTCTGTAATGCTATCAAATCAAGGTAGTATATTGTTTAAATAAAAAGCTAAGTAAGGATTCTGAGAGAACTGCATTGTCTGCATAAGCAATACATGTCCCTGCATGGTTCTCCTTTTCTCTTTAGGATACACGCTGCTCGTTTGGAACATTAATTTAGTGCATCACGAACCCGATCGAAATCCAAATTGTAAAAATTTAAAATGTCATAATTCCGTCAAAAATCAAAGTGGCCGAGCGAAAAGCAAACTTTATCTGTAACTCATCAAGATACACTCACATACCAAAAATCATCTCAATATCTACAAGCGTTTAGAAAAAGTATGGAAAACCAAGTGGGACAGACTGACAGACAGACGGACGGACAGACTCGGAGGAAACCTGTAGTCCGACTCGTTTTCACCGGTAAGGGACTAATAAAGATAAATACACTGTTAAGTCAATTGCAGGATACACTATACTATGCTATAAAGTATTTTAAAGCTATTCTACATGTGAATATTGTTTTGATGTGACATCTTTTTGCTAACTTTTTCTTATGATGTTTTGATTGTCTTGTCTTACAGATACTTTTTTCTAGTCATTTTTGGGGGATCAGACGTTATCATATTAAGTAACTGATAATCAAAGCCTGTGAATCTGATCCCCTTCTTGTTTGTTGAATTGTTCACATTTATACCGTCATTTTAATCTTTGCATATTCCAGGTGCCGTTTTCACCAGGTGCCATTTTCACTAGGTTCCGTTCTGGCCATAATTCATTGATAATATCGTGAAAATGCATGAATTCTTTGAAAACCTTCTTCTCTGCTCCTGGGTATTAAATAAACTTACTTAGTACTTAGATATGATAAGCAAGAGTGCCTCTTCCATAATTGTGAATTTTTTGACCCCAGGGCCATGGGTTATGCCCCCTCCCTGGGTTGGGGGAGGGGTAAATAATCTAAAAATAAATTAATGCTTTGAAATCTGCTCTTTGGTATTAATCAACCATTTTATGATAAACTTTGTAAAATTTTGAAATATGGGGCCCCAGGGTCATCAGTGGTTCCTTTGGGATGAGGTGCACAACTAGTTAGAAAGTGGAAGTGCATTTCCTCTTTGTTACTTTGATTTACCTCTGGGTATTAAGTAAATAGAGTAAGCATGCTTAGTCTATAAAATGATAAGCAATGGTGAGGCACTATTGCTTATCAAAATTATAGACTTAGCATTCAAAATTGTGAATTGCGAATTTCATGGCCTCTGGTTTAAACACGAACCAAATTTAATTGTTTGAAAGTTGTTGCATAATACTCAGGTGACCTATAAGGCCCGTTGGCCTCTTGTTCTATCTAAGCCATCTGTCACTCATAGTCAGAATTGTGCCAATTGCCATTGTTATATTTCATTATTTATATGATACATGTATCATTGTTAGTCAGTCAAGTCCTAGGCTTCGGATTGTTCGGTTGTAATTTTTGGATTTCCAGAATTCATCCTACCGACCTAAGAATGAGTGCACTTAAGCTATGAGAGTTGGATGTCCTAGGCTTCGGATTGTTCGGGTGTAATTTTTGGATTTCCAGAATTCATCCTACCGACCTAAGTTTATAATAAAGTGCTGCTCCATCGTTAGCATTTTTATGTTTTATTGTTACCGGGAAGTTTGACACTTATTTTCCCCGGTGACAATTATATTCAACAAAAACTATAACTCGTAATTCGTTTGTTTCTCTATACATGCAATAATACTATGTTGCGAAAAATAAAGTGTAGCAAAAATATAGTAATTTACAGTATTTGAATTATGATTCAGAAATGTTTATATTTTTGCTAAAAGTAATTATTGAAACATGATGTTTAATGAATATCAGTGCTGCAAAATATGATCTTTCTGAAGGTGACATAAAAATGGTTACATTTTTTTCTATATAGTTTTTTCTTTAAAAGGCTCTGTAAAGAAACTATATTTATTTAATATTTAATGAGGTCCACGCAGTAAATATATTAGCGAGGTTAAACCGGATGCCCTGGGCAAACGACAGGTTACGCATGCGTGAGAATGCTAGAAAGTTCGCACCTTAGGTAACTTGCCCGTAGAATAATTCGCCCTTTTCGAATAAAAATATATCATTCATTTACATATTCATTTGCAGATCTGATTTTCTCTCTTTTACATAATTATACTTTTATATACAAACTAAATATTGATTCTATATATGGTACAAGCATTTTAAGAAGTTAAGCAGTATATATATACTGTTGAGCTGTACATAATGTTAAATCAAGGACAGTTAAGTGTTAATGATCTGTATTTTGAAAGTCTTGAGGACAAAAACTTGAAATTAGTTATTTCATTACAGTCTTAGAACATTTTTAACTTTTAAATTGTGTGCCAGATAGATAGACCTGTGTAGTATATATATAATTGAACTTATATCAAGATTTAAAAGCAACAAAAGCAATTAACCGAAAAAGAACCAAAACACAGCGTAAAGTGCAGTCGTCCTTTACATTTTGAGTTGAGAAGTAATTATCATAATCATAGTGTTCCATGGTGTTTTAAATAATTACATTTATTAAAATGTTTATTTCAAGTTCGGCTAAAATGTCACTAGAATTGTTTTTATCAAAAATCACACCGTGATATAATCTTTAATACTCCTAAACAATTATACACGAGAATGAAATTTTTGCGAATGGACTGCCAAGCGAAATTACGCGAAAACATGAAAAAAGATTTACATAAATCAAATCAACACAACATTTGTTACTGATGCTATGAATCAACATTTTGTTGCCCCAAGCTGTACGTTCTTAGTTGATTTTGTTTTTTACAGTGTTGCTTTAAATTTTAGAGTTGAAAGAAAATTTTGCAAAAGAGAGAGAGAGAGAGAAGAAAGTTAAAAGCACACTTACCGTTTGTCAAGGCCACAAAACTGAGAAGAGTCAATACAATGAGAAGTTTTGTCATGCTGATGTAGGATTCTACAGATTACAAGATGATGGAGATTGATGCCTTATATATATCCAGAGTACATACATCCACCTACATCCACCAATCAATTTGCAACACTATTTCCTTGTTGAATATTAATCTTTCTTAGAAATGATAATTGATGTTTTGGAAACTCTAATAATGGAACAACAGTAAGTATAAAAACGTCAGTCAGCATTTGAATGATAAATTGTACTTGCTAACAAGGTCATTATATCGACTATAGAACTTAAAAAATGATGACTTTAAATGAGACAGCTGTTATTCTTGTTTCATCAACTTGTGTGTCAATAATTTATCTCGTTCTAGAAATCGTTCATACTTAGAGCATGTTCTTGCGTATCGAATCAACTCAGCTATATAAAACCCGTATGCAGGTGATGAAAGTATATTGCTGCATATATAAGGTAAGTTGACGATAGAAAAGTCATCACGTTTATCATAGAGCTTGGTTGTTAGATTACTTTTCAACTCTGTAATTAAAGCAACACTTTAAAAAACAAAATCAACTAAGAACGTTCAGCTCAGGACTACAAAATCTTGATTCATAGCATCAGTAACAAATGCTGTGTTGATTTGATTTATGTAAATCTTTTTCATGTTTTTCGCAAGAATTTCATTCTCGATGTATAATTGTTTAGGAGTATTAAAGCTAAAATGAAGGTGTGATTTTTGATAAAAACAATTTTAGTGACATTCTAGCCGACCTTGATATGTACATTTTAATAAATGTAATTACTTAAAACACCATGAAACACTATGATGATGATACTTACTTTTCAACTCAAAATGTGTCAATTTAAGCAAAGGATGACTGCACTTAACGCTGTGTTTTTGGTCTTTTCGGTAGCTTCTGTTGCTTTTAAATCTTGACCTAAGTTCAAAGTACGAGATCTATATTTTTCATCTTCCTATTTATTATGTATGGCACAAGTACATTATTTACAAAGATTTTAAAAGTATTAGACCATCCATGTAAGTAAAGAATATCTTAAATCGATGACTGACTATGTAAAGTGTTCGAACACAGTGTCATAGTTAGCACAAATCATGCTACCAATAAGTCATGTGACGGAATTTTGTATTCACAAAACTACCTGATGAAGGATATCACGTGGTGAATTATAATATTCAACGTGTCACAGCCCTTGGTTACAATAGAGAAAGCGAGTGTAAGTGGGTTTTTTTTTTTTAAACCATGTGCGCATGTTTTTTCTATTAATCTCCATTTTACACAATATTACTAACGCAAATATACAACTACTGTGCAAAGGAGAACAATAGAGAAACATGAGCTGACTATGTATAAAGTCAGTAAACAAAAGTGGACGTCCTAATTATCGTACGGAGATTGAATAAATTGAGTTGATCCCCGCTTTAGAAAACAGATTTGTACACCCTAAATACATACTTTTATTTATTGCAATTAAGTAATGTTGTAGATTAGATGTTGATCATTTTTGCAATTAAAAGAAAAATGTTTGTTTTAAAAGTTTATTTTGACTCAATTTTTCCAAATCCTTAAGTGCAGTCATCCTTTACTCAACGAGGCATGAGTTTTTCTATCTAACCCATCTGTCACTCATAGTCAGAATTGTGCCAATTGCCATTGTTATATTTCATTATTTATATGATACATGTATCATTCTTAGTCAGTCAAGTCCTAGGCTTCGGATTGTTCGGGTGTCATTTTTGGATTTCCAGAATTCATCCTACCGACCTAAGTTTATAATAGAGTGCTGCTCCATCGTTAGCATTTTTAAGTTTTATTGTTACCGGGAAGTTTGACACTTATTTTCCCCGATGACAATTATATTCAACCAAAACTATAATTCGTAAAGCGTTTGTTACTCTATACATGCAATAATACTATGTTGCGAAAAATAAAGTGTAGCAAAAATTTAGTAATTTACAGTATTTGAATTATGATTCAGAAATGTTTATATTTTAGCCAAAAGGTATTATGAAAATATTATGTTTAATGAATATCAGTGCTGCAAAATATGATCTTTCTGAAGGTGACATAAAAATTGTTACATTTTCTTCTGTATAGTTTTTCTTTAAAAGGCTCTTTAAAAAATTAAATACGATTTTAAAAAAATGTAAGCACATGTATCTGCATAAATCAGAATGACTTTTGACAAAACATTGCAAAAAAAATGTCGTGTTTAAATTTGTTTTAAAAAACAAATTTTAGCAATTGATATAATGAAAATAAAATTAATTAGTTAATCACGCGCTCAATATCTTAGTCAAAATTTCAATCTGCAGATCGAATTCTAATAAAGTATTGAAGATTTGGAAAATATTTCATTTATTCTACAAACTCTCTTAACTTCAGCTCAGTGGCACCCTGCTGCCGGAGACCAACCATCGGACGTTCGTCGCAGCTGTCTTCATGACCAGCATTGTCACAACGGAGAATTTTGCAAAACTGTGTCCGGTTACTGCTGTAATCTAAATAACTGTAAGTATCTTTCCATGTCTATATTGTAAATGTTACGATGAATTGGAGCCCCACAATGTTACGCCGCTAAACATATAAAGCCGTAAGTCGTAACATAATCATTTTTAGAACCTGACATTAATAATACAATAGAATAGTTTCAATGCAAAGAATAGATCTGAGACACTCCGAATAAATTGCTCATTTTGCGTTTATCGTTCGTTCACCGTTCATTCTGCGTTCTCGTTTGCGCTTCGTTCGCATTTATTGTTCGCTAACTGTTCACCGTTCATACATAGTTTTTTTTCATCGTTTGTTCAACATTCGTTCAGCGTTTTCGCACCTTCAAGTGTGAAAAGTAGAACATTTCAGGGACTGTAGCTAAAGGAAATTAATTTTCAATGAAACAAGTCTCGCAACTTAATACTAGTCCTTTCCAGTATTGGGGGCTTTTTATTAGAGATGTAACGTATTTTCAAAATGAATTTTCCAGACACAATGCCTTCTATGTTAATGTTGAACCAAATAAAATGGTTGTAAATCCGTGGACAAATAGTCCAGAGAGGAAAATCAACACTGCTTTTTTTAAATTCCTCCTTTTCTTTGGTACTTTTTTTTGTAAATAGAAAATTTCAAAGAGATATGGGAATTTGTGTTTGTGGTTTCGCCTTACAGTACACGGGTGATATTGTCAAACTGTCTTCAGAAATGCTAGGTTGCATCTTTGATAATAAATCCCATTACTTTCCCGGAATGTCGCACACACTGGAGTTCCCCCAAAATTTTGTGGGTTTTTATGTTGTTTAAACCAAGGGTTCATGTAATAAAAGAATATCGAAACAAAGATACCAAATTAACAATGGAGGACAGCAGGTTTTATGCAAGCATTTTAAATTGATCATTTGATTTTGTCAATAAAAGTTAGAATTCTAGGAAAGTTTAATTAACATAATAAGAGCATAGCCATCACCTTTACTTACACAACGAGAAAAATATTGGATCAGAAAGCTAGACACATCCTTTTCTTACGAGTGAAATGACATTTTTTTTTTAATTTCCTTTGTCCTTTATCAATTGTCATTCTAAAGTTGAATATAATTAATTCCTTTTCAACATGTGATTGAAAATTATTAATAAGGTATCCTTGTAAAATTTATTTTTTGATGGCAATTAAATGAAATCATTTTGTATACCATAATTAAGACTTTCAATATTGAGTATATATACCTATTAAAAGCCTTCTTATTTTATCTTATCTTGTTTTAAATGTAAAAGCCGACTTGAAACATCATTTTTTACGCTTGATTTAAAAAAAATGTTTTTATATTTCATTTGCATTCATTTAGTTATATGTAATTATCATGCCGTATATTCAAATGCATTCAAGGCTCAATAAATTGACTTCTAAAAATTTCAAACATCTTAATAGATTGAGGGGCAATATAAAAACCATCAATCCTTCTCTATTAAATATTTCCAAAAGTGAGAAAAAAAAAATGAGATAGATAACATGTTTAGTAGGTACTGGTTACTGCTGACAATGCAAGCAACAAGTGAACATTGTCTTCGTTTGAAGGGCTCATTTTATGAATTGTATTTTATAAGAACTTGGATTTAAATCTACAAGTTGTAATCCAACTTATATTCATAATTCTCTTTCTAATACCTTATTCATACGACGAAAATTTGCTTATGTATGTTTTACATATAAGTAAATCTACACAAGTAAGTAAAAGCTAATTTGCCATGCGTTTGGAGAGATTTATGAACTGTAAGTAAATCCTTATATTTTCATTAAAAATAGGGAGATCCATATATTTAGAATTGTGGATTTTTTTTTTAGAAAAAAGTTATTTCGTTATAATATGTATTTGGGTATAAGACTAACTCTTGAATGTTCCTCAAAGAAACTGGAATGGGTCTAATACACTTATTTTTTGGTACAAAAATAAAAAAATTACTTATAGGAAAAAAATTACACACGAAGAAGAAACTTTTATTAAAATCATTGTTTAAAGTTGGAAAAAACTTTGGCCCCGGTCCTAAAAAAGAGTAAAAAAAAATTGAAGCATGATGCCGTCTACTGGTTGGCGTCTTCAGCAGAATAAAGGGCGACTGGAAATATAGTTTGTGCGTGGATATCTACAGTACATCAAGTTTGCGAGGTCAATATGAAGTTTCTGAAAATATGTATTTTCAAGGAGATTGATATGGATAATCGATCTAGATAATCTTTGAACAAAACAAATATGTGAATAGGAAAATAAACACGAATCCCCTAGAAGTTTATAGTGGGACCAGGTGCCAAGGAGGATAAAAGGACTTATATAGGCAGTGCCTGCTGTCCAATCCAATTATGTTTACCATAATAAAATATTGTTTAAATTAAGGAGGATAGTTAAGAATGTTTACTTTTAGCAGGTTTGTTGAAATTCCTTTAACATCAATTTATATGTCAGAGGCTTGCCTTGGTTTATAAACTGAGAAAGGTAGAAGAAAGATAACAAGAGCTTATCTCCTACATGGCACCTGATCCCATTTCTGATGTTTTGGGGGTCTGTGTTTGCTAAGCACCTATTTTCTATTATTTTATGGACTTTGATATGCAATACCGTTTGCTATCTCCATATCCTTCTGTAATGTTGCCCGGGCGATTAATGTTATTCATAGCTCCGGAGCATTCCGGTGAAGACTATAGCTATTTGAATAGTAATGGGACTATTTATATTTTTATAATTTAGAGGCATAAGCATAGGTTAGTCAGAAAGGGTGCAAAATGCGTGCGTTCTTGCAAATTCAAATTTTTATCAGAGTAGACTGAAGATATATGGATCCATGTTCATAGAGTTGAAAAGCAATTTTGGAAAGTATTATGCTATTGCAACCCAGCGTAGACATTAAAGCAGTACCCTTATCAAAACTCAATTTACCTTTAGTTGTCGTTGAAAAACAGCAAGGATGACCATAAAAATCCACGTTTTTTTTGTAGAGTTTTGCTTTCTAGTCGCTATGTTAACAGACTAATATTTTACATACAACAATGCATACAGAAAGGAAACAATACTTAAAATGGAGATTTATGCAAAAAACAAATACATACATAAGACGATAAGTAAATTTGCTGCGTGTTCATACGACAAAATTTACACACATGAACTTATAATTTGCGACAACATGTATGCAAAAGTTAATTTGCACCTTGTTCTGACCAGGTGAAGATTTACTCAACTGTGCAGAATTTGCATATGAGCAAATCAGTTACATTTTCAAGTTCCAGTTTCATAGAAAAAGCAGCTGTCAATGATATCAAAAAACCTTAATTTATCGTTGAGAATGGTTGTGTTTAGAGTGAAAAAGTAGTAAGTTTTTAAGCTTTTGATTTTGGTAAAATCTTATGATTGCAAATTGTCCAAAAGTTCTTTGGAATTTTTGAGTATCTACATCTGATTCACACTACTTCTTTCAACTCGACATTTAAAGATATCGACGAGGAATTGTCAAATAACAATGCATATGGTGATTTTCATTTTTTTATGTCAATATGATATATCCTGGTGAGCTTGAGATAAAAGATAACACAGAGTCTGATAAATCTGTTTCATACTTGGATGTTTATCTTGCAAAAGACGTTAATAGTAATCTAGCTACCAAGCTCTTTTCTATCGTCAACTTCCCTTATATATGCAGCAATATACTTTCATCACCTGTATACGGGTTTTATATAGCTGAGTTGAAAAAAGAAATAGGTTATTTGATTAATTAATGCTATGTTGTCAAAGTTATTACAGTCCATAAAGTTATGGATTCGTCATACATTTATAAAATTAAGGTAGAAGAGTCTATTTTTGTTGTAGCTTTTAGATAAAAAAAAATATATTGATACTGCTTTAAACATATGACATATTAAAGAAAAACATGTTAAACACGTGTCTCTCAATAAACAAATTTTTGTTGAAATTTTACTCTTTTAGTACATCATTAAGGTTAGAAACTAGTGTTTTGTACAAATAATGCACGCTTGCAGAGAGAGAGAGAAAGAGATGTAACGAAATGACTGTGTAATGTTATGTAAATTTTAAATGGATTTTTTTCATATTTATATCATTCAGTCACGTCGATTATTTTCCAAGGACTTTTCCATAAAAAAAAAAACAAGGTTTTTTTTAATTTTAAAATTGTGAAAGTGAAGGAGAAATTGGAGGGGTAGGATTCCTTTATTTTAAATATTGGCAGAATAAATCACTTTGAAAGTTCCAAAATACTACAGAAAAGTGCGTTCGGGGTTTTAAATGGAAATGTTCAATTTTCTCGGTAAAAGGATTACAGAACTTAATGATAATGTATGATTTGAAAATAAGTTTAAAAAATAAAATAGTGAAATACATAACATCAAAGACAGAAAATTATGACACATTTGCATTTGAACCTACGCAAAGTAGTTTTTCGGACTCATTCAAACGTAGAAAACTTTATGCCGGTAAATGATCACGATAGGTTAGGTTTACAAAGCATTGCATTTCTTTTTTCATTTTCTATTCAATCTATTGATTGACCTGCATGTGGTTATTATCAATCCCAATAAGGTCTATGAAAGTAATATATGAATTTAAATTGGTTTGCATAATTATAATTTGGTTTCCAAAACATCATATATCATTTCTAAAAAAAAGTTATTATTCAACAAGGAAATAGTGTTGCAAATTGATTGGTGGATGTAGTTGGATGTAGGTACTTTGGCTATATAAAAGGCATCAATCTTGATCATCTTGTTATCTGTAGAGTCCTATATCAGCATGGCAAAACTTCTCATTTTATTGACTCTTCTCTGTTTTGTGGCCCTGACAATCGGTAAGTGTACTTTTAACTTTCTTCTCTCTCTCTCTCTCTCTCTCTCTCTCTCTCTCTCTCTCTCTGTCAGGTTCTAAAAATGATTATGTTACGACTTACGGCTTTATATGTTTAGCGGCGTAACATTGTGGGGCTCCTTAATCTGAATGTTGAACGAAAGACAACAGGATAAAAAAAATTTTTAAATATTTTATTAGATTTTATTCAATAAATATACAAAAATACTCTTCTTTGGCTCTGCGGTCCTCACCTGAAATTAAAACAAACCAACCATCCTTTCCAACAAATGTTAATTTATAAGCCACCCTTAAGCAAACCCTTTAATAAATGCAAATAGGCCTAATGCCTTTAGGCCTTGAACAAAGTTTCAACTAGTGATTTCTTCACTTTAGTGGGTATGAATATAAAATGTCAGGTAATAGCAAACAACTAATTATATAGGGACAAAAAGTTATGCTAATATCTCAATACAAAGCGTCTAGCATTTTTTAATATTCAAAGGTTATAGCAAACAACTAATTGTAAAGGGACAAAAAGTTATGCTAATATCTCAACAAAACTCAATACAATGCACCGTGCATTTGTTAGTTTGTTGTTAGTAATAATTTCAGGAGTTATAAATATCAAGTTTAGGTCACTTCTTGTGCCTTAGCAAATACTACTCAATAGTAAACAATAACGATGAGTTCAGACCACTACTTGTGTCTGAGTAAAATGAATGAATAAAGCAATCAAAAGTTGCTAACAAATTCAGGTTAATAATTACCGATCATGTCAATTTGTTTGTCTCTCTGTCTTAAACAGAACCCTTTCTGATGGGGAGACTGCCTTATTCGGAGTTGGTCCGCCAGATAGACCTTTCCGTGGGTGAGACCGCAGGCGTCTGACCGTTAGACGCTGGGAGCTCGTATATAAAGCCTTTACAACCTTTATGACGTCAATCACTCAATGCATGAGATTTGGCGCCATAACGTCAAAGAGCTGAAAATCTTCGGATGCACTTAACTATTATACTCATCAGAGGTGTTCCGAATGTACTTTACAGCTTTTGCCGCTTAGTATGAAAAACAGAGTGTAATTATAAGGTTTTACTCTAATTATCAGTGAATGGATTTATTATTTAACCAATTTATCAAAGGTAAGCACATTTAGTACTATATCAAAGCATTTGTAGACCAGTAAATGGTTTATTTACGTTCCGTATTCCTCAAAACGTAGAGGAAATTCGGTACATGGTGAATAATTTGCACCTAGCGCATAATTAATTTCAAATATCACTAATCAGTAATAACAAGTAAGAAAGAATAAATGTCAAAACATATCATTCATTCAATCATTCATCGAATCATTATTTTAACGATGCATATCACAAGAAACATCTTGTTTACTTATTCATAACCATAGTGGAGAATGCCAAATTCGTAACAATTATGCTGAGAAAGTTGAACATACACTGTGTGCGTGTGTTGAAATAATAATTGAAATAATTATTCAAATACTACTTTTTATGATAGAAGAAAGAAAAACTGATAATGGGGGTTAATGGCTTGATCTTTCAGCATACTGTCTGTAAGAATAAAAATTATCTTAATGATTGATGCATAAAAATGCTAAACTTTCAGTAATAATTATGTATTAATTGCTTTTCGAAGAAAAATCATTTGGTGTCAAGGAACTTTTGCGATTTTTCTCAATGCAAGTTTGCATTTTAATAAGAATAAATATAAAAAATATAACGTTGCTAAAAAATCCATTTTGTAATTATTCTGATAATAAGCAAAGCTTAAGGAATGTACTTTTCCATCTACTTTGTTTATTTAAGAACGCGTGATTATTAGAATTAATGTAGCAAAGTATGAAATCCGCCCAACATAATTCAGTTTTGAGTTAATAATGATTTATATTTAAATCTCTTTAAAAAAAATTCCTATAAAAAAAAGTAAAAAATTACGAATTAGATCTGTTCGAAATTCTGCCAATTTATTTTTCAGATAATTAACCATATGAATTACGAAAAATAAAACAACTTCAATCAAAAATTCGAATGGTTAGAATTAAACTTGAGAAATGGTTAAAGGCCACAGCAAGTATTTTCTTCTTTCCACACATAAAATTTTGCGCAAATTCTAGTTCATATGAATATAAAAATAGGTCTGCTAATAACGGGGCTCAATTGCAATTTCAATAGATTGTTGGAAGACCTGGTCTCGAAAAAAACATACTAGTAGATATTGTTAATCTCAAGTTTCAAGTTTCTTTTTTATGTCAAATTCAAAGTATTTTTGTGTAAAATCAGAATGTTTTTTACATTATAATTTTGCAAATGACCAGTGACAATGTATGTAATATCCAGAACAGATGTCAAGTCCAAGTCAGTATGAGTTACACGTAGCAAAATAACTCGATTTTTTAAACTGAAAAAACTAAAGGTCGCTAATCTGAAATAAAATTTCACAATTTTGCTTTGAGACTACAATCAGTTATAAGTAAACAGATCATTGTAGAAAAAGTGAACAAACATACCTGAATATTCCCTACACCTAGAAATTTTCTCAATTGAATTTCAGTTAGAAAAAACATGCATATGGTCCACGTATTGCAGTCCTTTTTTAAAGGACAGCAACTTGTTAGTAGTGATTTAATGTGGCATCAATTTTCAGTAAGTGTAGCCAGGGGTAGCTCATCTTCAAGATGGGTTTTCAGTGCGTTTGTCATCCCCGCCTCACTAAAGCCACTGCGAAAAATTTCAGGTTTATTCTTGATATGTTGAAACATTTGTACAAGCCACTTGGCATATAGAGGCTTAAGTTTAGTAAGTGACAAATCGACGGGATTAACAACTGTTTCACCGTCCTCAACTTCGTTCAGCTGTGACACAATTTCCTCGGAATACCAATTCTCGAAAGACATCCTCAGATGATTCTTCACAGCTTTCTGTACGCTCACATCAAGTGGCTGTAAACGATCTGTGCCGCAAGCTGGGACTACCACTTTAACATTGTGTTCCGCGAGGTATTCAAGAAACTTTTCACCCATCTGTGCTCGAAAGACGTAAAAAATACACAAACTTTTCTGTCCTGATGGTAGACCTTCACTTTTTAAAATGTTTCTAATGTACGGTAATATAATATTTTGTACATAATCCATTTGAGTATCAGCATTGGCCCAATGATTTTCTGAATGCGTGATGTGCCATTCAGATGGGAACTTGAAATTTGGGTGGCACTTTTCTGTTTTACCAGCGTAAATAATTTGAGGTGGAAGGAAATCCCCTGAAATTATACATACTTCTAATTAGATTCGATCGGTAGATACTAATCAATAGGTAATTAATTTAAATAGATAAAAAAAACCCATACCTGATAGTGTCCCGGCAAAAATAGCGGTAATCTGTCGTTTGTCCTCCAAGCCTGAAATTTCAATGCGCTTGGATCCCTCCATAGCCATTGTCCAATTAGAGACTGGTACAATGTTTAAACCAGCATGGTCCCAGTTTATAATGAGGTTCGAGGGGATATCATACTCGGTAACTATTTTTTCAATCCGTGCCAGAAACTCTATTTAAGACCTTCAAAGTTCTCTACTTTTTCATTCTTGCATGCGGTGGAACCTCGCCGTTTCACAAAATTCATGCGATTTAGAACTGACTTTGCCCAGTTCTTAGTTAACTCGATTGACCCTCCATTCTCTACTAGCATTGTTTCATCTGTGCCATTAACGATTCCTTTCGCCGCTGCTAATACTATTTGTGAGTTTATTACAGCTCCGTTTTTCCGTAAAACATGAATGTATTTTTTAACCTTCGAATCTAAATCACTGCCGACAAGGAATGGCCTACCACGTTTCTTTGGATGTATTTCTGTAACATCACTATCCAAGTCCAGTTTGCGTTTTCCAGATCTCTCAGAATCCTCATATCTCTGCCTCATACCGCGCACGGTGCTTTCGTTTGGCGTTGGAAAGTCATTTTTGAATTTTCGAACTGTAGCTGCAGGGCCGTTTTCCACAGCATACTTTCCTATGTCGGCGCGATGTTTTGGAGAAAAGGAAATATATTTTCCTCTTTTTTTTTGGAGTTGATTTTGGCGAATCGCTACTTTGTACCAAATGTTCTCGAACATTTTCGTTAGCCTCATTTAATGCACTTAGTCCAAGCAGATCTGCTATTTCAGATTTTTCTTTTGGAACAGGAGACTTTAACTTAAAAAAATTCAAAATGCTCATCCTTCTATCACACACGAAGTACTGTGTGTCAGATACGTAGTATTGTGCGGTGAATACATATCACTGAATACCTATTTACTATAGAGTTCAGATAAATACGCAGGAAGGATAACTTGCCTATAAGTTTTATGGCAGACTGATAGGAGTTATCTTTCTTGCGTTCAGTACTATACAGATGGGTACAAATTTAGCGATTAAAATTTTGGCGGCCTACTATCAAAACGCAAAAATAAGCCAAAATTAGCACTCCGCTAAAAAAACCCGCTATACGGTATTGAGGATTGGAAAATATTTTATTAATGCTACAAACTCTCTTAACTTCAGCTCAGTGGCCAGCTGCCGGAGACCAACCATCGGACGTTCGTCGCAGCTGTCTTCATGACCAGCATTGTCACAACGGAGAATTTTGCAAAACTGTGTCCGGTTACTGCTGTAATCTTAATCACTGTAAGTATCTTTCCATGTCTATAATGTAAATATTACGATGAATCTATTATTATGTTCGAAGATTCCATAATCATTGTCTTTACTTTTGAAATTACTGTAGACGTACTTTTTTTCACGGGGTCATAATTCCGCGGAATCTCAATTTCTGTTTAATCCACGGGTAGAAAATTACGCGGATTTCTTAGACTGTCACTATATGCCTTACATTTATATTAAGTACGCTTGGACAAATTTCCGCGTAAAATTTATGACCGCGTACATAGCGTAAATTAATATCACGCGGAAAAAAGTACTTCTACAGTACTGTTTTGTCAATGTCTGTCGATTTTATTGTAATTATCCCTTTGTTCAAAGACTAAGGAGTTTTGCCTGTCAATAGTTGCAAGCGTTGCATTGCAATATTTACTGAAATATAAGGTACAATTAGTCGTGTATTTTACAGATGGTGGTTGAAGATAAAATCAGGACAAGAATGGAGCAAGACAGATCACTGGATTTGACAAAACAACCTAATATTTCAAATAAATTATACTTTCAGTGATCATTGTTCAATAAATTTATAATTTTGCATTTAATTTCACCTTTTTATCAATAAGATCGTCTATTACATCCTATACATATTCTGACAAAAAGAAAGCATAAGGAAAGCTTTCTATTGGAATCAATTTCTTAAAAATACTTCTAGCTCATTAAAAGGTTTCTTTTTTAGTTGCCCGCGTGCCGCAGTGGTTAGAGCGTCTTTTCTAGAGTTGCAAAGTAAGGAGTTAAACAACAAACAATCAAAACAACATTGCTCGGCACTAGTTAGTTACAATGTAGTTATATAGTTAAAGTTAGTTATTTAGTTATATAGGCTTACCAACAACAACAGTATAACAACGTGAAGTATTTTGATATCAGTTGTCCTTTTAATCTCAGCGAGGTGTCGTAGGGACTATAAATGTTGTCTGGTGTCCCTACGACATCTCGGCCCAGTGTCACACAATCAGAATCGGGATTTCTTGCCCGACTTCGACCGCTTGGTTCAATCAATACGGGCGGAAATGAATTAGCTGCCCGATTCAGCTTTTTTCGTTTGGACATCCTGTTAAGTTCTATCACTAAAAAACTTTCATTTCTTACCTTTAAAAACCCCATGGGGGTAATAATCTGAACAAATTTGAATCTAAATTACCTGAGGATGCTTTCGTATAATACGACCAACCCTTGCTTTGTTGTTCATATTCCTATGTAAAAATTTGATCACCCATTGTGGCCCCAACTTACGCATGGTTGTCATAATTTGAACAAATTCGAATCTACCCCACCTGAGGATGCTTCAAAATAAATATGACCAATCATGGCTTTGTAATTCTTGAGAAGAAAATAAAAAAAAAATACCGGGTGTGACCGGTATGCAGGGGATGCTCACTCCTACATGGCACCTGATACCATCTCTGATGTTTCGGAGGTCCGTGTTGGCTCTGCTCCTATTTTGTATTGTTTTATGGACTTTTTGGTCTCTAACCCAGATGTAAAACTTTACCTGTGTTGGGGATTTGGAGACAATTTTAAAATTAGTAGTTTAATTTTTTTTCAATTATATGTTGATTTATTTTTGATTGTTTCAAAACACCTCTACCAATCTAAAATATATAATGATATCGTACTTCAAATCAAATAATTATATTAAAACAAAGATTGTTTATATGTGAGTGTATATATTAATTTAAAAAAAATAAACAATAAAGATGTCCATAGACATGAATGCCCCGCCGAGGGTATATTAGAAATGCAACATGAAAATTTAAGTTACTGCATGAAATTTTGTCAGAATATCTTGAATAGTGATACATTTGAATTGCTAACATCACTATGAAACAGTATATGAAGATCGACACTAATTTTAAAAGTGAGGTCAAGGCGAAAGGAAATGCAAAGGTCAATAAACGTTGATGCAGTTGAAAAGCTCTCATCAGTAAGTATTAGCTCTGAAGTTGATAAAATATTATAAATGGTTTCTTTAAAACTGACTTAAAAACACAATATGACAAAAGTGAGGTCAAGGTCATATGAAAGGTCAAGAAAAAAAATGTTGATACAGTTGAATTACTTACATCAATACGTATTATCATTTGAATTTTAACACTTATTTAGGAAAGTGAGGTCAATGTCAAAGCAAAGGTCAAGGTAAAAAAAAATTGATGCAGTTGCATATCTCTCATCAATATGAAGTTTGATAGAAATATCTTGAAAGATTTCTTTATAAACTGACTTAAACACAATTTGTTAAATCTGTGGTCAAGGTCAAATAAAAGGTCAAGGTCAAAAATGTTGATATGGATTAATTGCTTACATCAGTAAGTATCTGCAAAGAAGTTTGACACTGATTTAGGAAAACGTGAAGTCAAGGTCAAAGGAAAGGTCAAGGTCAAAAATATTGATGCAGATGAATAGCTCTCATCAGTATGTATCAGCATATGAAGTGTGGAAATGCTATCTTTAATGGTATCTTTGAAACTGAGCAAACACTAATTAAAGAAAAGTGGGGTCAAGGTTAAAGGAGAGGTCAAGGTAAAATATGGTGATGCAGTTCAATAGCTCTCATCAGTATGTATCAACATCTGAAGCTTTATGAAAATATCTTGGACAGTTTCTTTGAAAACTGAGCTTTAAACAGAGCTGAATGCAAAGTGTGACGGAATAACAGAAGGACGGAAAGACGGAAGACGGACATGACAAACACTATATGCCCCGGCCATATTCATGGCAGGGCATAATAAACTCCAGTAACAACTAAATACGACTTAATTCATTTATCCCCAGGATTCCATCTATTAATTAAATGAAAAGAGTCTTGTTAACTACATTTCACTAGACTGTGTTACCATGAAACATGCTAAAAAAGATTGCTTGAAAATTCTTCTGAATAAAAAAGGAAAATATATGTGTAAGTGACCAATGGTTGGAACCATTATTTTTAAATTCAATTAATTCACACAGTACTGCTCTGAACCTATTCAATAACATTTCCACCCTATATTTACCATTTAGCATATTAAAATTAATATCGAAATTTCATTTGAAAAGAAAGTTTTTATACTAATGGTTATTATTATTATTATTTATATAAAAAATGCATATTATATTATAATCCTTTAAAATACCAAAGGGATATTTAATTCATATATCATCAATATACTTTTTTTTTTATAGTAATACAGTTTCTGTTTACCATGTTCAGTAAACATCAAAGGATCAAAGTTAATTAGAAGGTAACCACGAGTCCCAAACAAGGTGTACAGGGTATACACAGGGACCAGTAAGTAAAAGTCAATCAAGTTCCAGCATCCAATGGTGGACCTTCAAGCACTTGATTGACAGGGCTACCCAGATGAGGTGTTTTTGAAGGCGGTGTCTTTAAGGAGGTTCGATCCTGAGCTTCGGAGCATATTTTGGTCTGGACCTTTATTTCTTAAATTCTGCATCATTTTGTTTTAGCTCGTACATTAATTCTGGATTCTACTATGCAAATTGAACTTTATTCAATGAAAAATTCGCAAATAAATTCCAATTGAGTAGGATTAAGCTAAGAACTTTATTTGTTTGCGGAAGGTTTTTTTTAATAATAAAATGATCAATTCGTTCCTTTAGAAATATATAATCTGTGTTGTTAATTTTAGATTGCTTTTTTCCATGCTGCTTTTGTAGTGAAATGTGTTATGCTGGTTCTGAAATAGCTATTTAATTATTCCTTATGATTATTTTTAACGAAGGATGACAAATATAGTAGATATATTTTGAAAGAATTGAGCCAATTTTAGCATGAAAATGACACTTTTTTAAGTAATATCTAAAATTTCCATCATAAACCCCAACTTTGGATATTCTTTTCTGAATATTTAAGATAACATTGACCCATCTGCTTAAATTTAGCAAAAGTTGAAGACTTTATTTATTTAATTCTTTTTACTTTTTTATTAAAAATTTTCAATGCCAGAAAAATAACATTTTGTAAATTAAGATTACTATCTTACCTGTCTGATCCTGTTCCTCTACCTTGATAGAATATTTACTATTCCCCCTTTTTTTAACAACAGAGTCAGATCAATGTAACATATTGTTTTGTGCAAATTCTAGATTTTATTTTGTCAGAAACTGTTGCCTCTATCGGTACTGAGTAACTTACAAAACCTGATTTCTTACCTACATTTGCTACAGGTGAGAGTTCAGTACCCAAAATCTGTGAACTGTGTTCGATTATAGCGCTTGATACCAATCCTGAGATACATGCATCTACTAACTTATTTTTTATTTGACAATCTGACCCAGAAGGACTTGCTGTTAAGCTATTGCTTGAAGTAGTGGTAGCATTATTTCCCCCTTCTCCCCCGATATTATGAACAGAGATACTCCCCTGATGTTGTAGCAATGCTTTTATCTCTGCTAACACCTTCTCCTTGACTGACTTTGTTATGATTTGGATTAATGCAGCCAAGGTTTCAGGTGGAACATCAAGGGGTTAAGTGCTTGTATCGACAGCCACAGCATCAGTGGTGGTGGACCCTCTAGTTCCGTTTTGTGCACGACGTGGTCTTTTCGCCTGACTTGTTTTGGACTGTTGGGATTTATTCCTTTTTCCTGGCATAATGCTGGTGAATACTATAGGAATGTAAAATTAAGAAAGAAGAATATATCCAATAGATAACGTTATGAATAAATATAAACTGTAAAAGACTTCGGCCTTAACTGATAATGAACAAGAATTGTAGGACCCCACTGTAGGCCCTAACTGTAAGAGTCTGATATCATGACCATGTATTTGAGCATATTGATATTTAACATTACATTATATAATCACTTGCATGGGTCATTACAAAGTGTATATCTAATAAAACAAACGAGAAAGTGGTGAACCTTTTCTTATAATCAATTTCAATCCCCTCATTGACTTCTGCAGTTTTCCGATAAAAAACATCCTGTATCTCGTAAAGTTGATGACAAAAAATTTCCGGAAATATAATAAATAATAGATCTAAAACTGTTTAAGACCAGATCTGTAGTTCCCGAATTGCTGTAAGCCAATAAAACCACCCATTGTGCTACTACGAATGCCATTAGTCAACCCTACTAATGTGTTCGGAACCATTTATTTTTACGGTGTTCTGCAAATTATAAAACTCAATGAGTTCAGAATAACTCTAACTGTGGCTCTGGCGAAAATTAGCGAGACTTCAGCAAGATGGGGTAAATTATTCACGGAAATGTGGCTAGGAAGTGACTAGCACGTGGAGACATGGTAAACAGAGAAGATATGTTGCGTTTTAGTTTTCACCACCCTATAATATCATTCTTTAGAAATGTACTTCTATCGATCTTTCTTGAAATTATAAGTATTCTCTATGATACAATTTTCTGCTGTCATGAATTAAAATATCTTTTTGGACAAAAAGGTTGCATGGGAACCGGGGGCCCGTTTCACAAAACTATTTTACGACTAAGATCATATTATCTTAAGATTGTACCATAGCTGTTTCACAAAACTCTCATATCTTATGATAATCTTAAGATTTATCTTAATCTTAAGACAACCAGATACATGTCTTAAGACCAAAGTTAACATGGCGGCCGCCTATATTTTGGCCCAAAACAGAAGGAACTTAAGAAGGCAACTAATATTTTGAGATAGGAATAATCAATTGGACTATATGCCTGATGCTGATATTATCAATAGGTTCCGCCTTCCACGCCATTTAATTTTGAGGTTATGTGCAGAGCTTAATGCTTATCTAGCGCATGCTACTAGCAGGTCTCATGCTCTTCCTACATCACTGCAAATCATGGTGGCGCTCAGGTTTTATGCCAGTGGGAACTTTCAAACTGTCACTGGGGATCTCCATGGTATTAGCAAAGCCAGTGTTTCAAGAGTAATTAATGCTGTTTCATCAGCTCTATTACATGTATGTTCTGATTATATTAAATTTACACTCGATGACAGAAGTATCAATAACACCATACTTGACTTTTCCCGCATTACAAATTTCCCTAATGTCATTGGAGCAATAGATGGAACTCATGTACTAATTAAAGCCCCGAAAAATGACGAGCATCTGTTTGTGAACAGGAAAAATTTTCATTCATTAATGTAATGATAGTCTGTGATTCTAGTACAAAATTTATTAACATAATTGTCAGATGGCCTGGGTCATCACACGATGCTTTTGTGTGGACAAATTCATCACTAAGTGATCTTTTTGAAAACGGGGGTATCAGAAGAGGTTGATTGCTTGGGGACAGTGGATACCCTCTGAAATAGTATCTGATGATACCAGTGCTCAACCCAAGCAATCCCCGTGAATTAGCGTACAACGATGCGCATGCTAAGACGAGAAACCCTATTGAAAGAAGCTTCGGTGTGCTTAAAATGAGCTTTCAGTGCATTGATCATTCTGGTGGAACGCTCCTTTTTCATCCAGCAAGAGCATGTAAAATTGTACCTGCTTGTGTTGTTCTCCACAACATGTGTACTGATCACAATGTTCCGGTACCACAAGCACAAAACCCTGGAGTATATCTTAATCCACCAGACAACTTCGTCTACCAAGGACCCAACAATGACGGGGCCGAGATCCGCCAACGATTGATTCTTTCCAGGTTTTAAGTTGCGCCACAAACAAGAATTGTGTATTCGTGAAATGTTGTGACGTTTTCAATTTCTGTATTATAGTAAAGCATGGATTCGGAACCAACTATACAGCAATGTTTATTAGAAATATTTTGTCCATTTGTATATTACTAAACTGTTAGTGAATGTGATTTAATTTTCATGAAATATTGGTAACTTTCATAAAAGGAAAATGAAACAAGTGTTCTGTATCTTGTGATTGTAATGACCAACAAAAAAAATAACAAGTAGTAAATTGAACACATTACTATACGTTTTATTTATTATCAGAAGGGCTATTGACTGTAACTGTACCATTGGTAACTATTCCAAGCTGACAGAGGTGAAGCGTATGTTGTTCACGTTGTAATTATAGTTGCTGCTCTGCAATTTCAAGTCGCCGTTCTTCAATTTTCAATCCTTTTTCCTCAATTTCTAACCTCTTTTTTTCCACATCCAGCCTCTCTTCCTCTGCTTCAACAAGTTTTAATGTGAGGGCATCATTACAGGGATTAGAAAATTTCTTCATTCGTTTCTTTGCTGGCTCTTCATCGGCAAGTCTTTTCTGTAAACAAAATTAATATTTTACAACCAAGAATACGAAATTTTTGTAAAAAAATCAGAAAACTTTTTTTCCTAAAAAATATTAAAACATTAATTTTGTTATTTTATCTTAATTTTAAATTTCATGTGGAGCATTAAATAATCTTATGAAAAATTAACAAAACAAAGAAATATCACACAAAAATCATTCCTCAATATTGCATACGACTTTTCTTACAGTGTAGAGAATATCCGCTGTGTGTATCCTCTGGTACCTTTGTAAGAAATTTTATGTAAGCTATTTATCTTTTATTTTTACAGAAAATAACATGCTTTTTACTTTTCTCCATTTACAGGATTGATTAAATAGATATTAAGTACTTTTAGACCCCCCCCCTTTTTTTAACGGAAAGTTGAACTTGTATCAGTCTTACATATATAATTTACAAAATCTGTGCTCCCGCTTCGTGGCGTTTCCCGTACCGTCTCTGCCTCTAAAACGTCATTGCCTCCCTCAACTCCCGAAATGAATGTTTCCCTGGTTATACCCTTAATTTTTCATCTATTGGTCGCAAGATAGCCCCAGATGGCAAGGATCCTCCCCCTGTCGTTTTCAGTTCTCTTCTTTTCAAAGCTACATGTAGTTGTTTTCTGCTTTCGCTGCTTAAGCAGGTCCATTTTTTTCATTTCTTCTCCGGACCTGATGTGGTCTGACGCATTTACAGCATTTACTATAGTACCTTTGTAGCTATTTCGTTCCGTTTACTTCTTCAACGAATTGGAAACTGTAGAATTTTGTTTGGAAAAGAGAATGTCTTTTCTTTTCTCCACTTTGTCCGTTAACACAGTGATTTCGGCCGAACTGAAATTTGGGCTTCTTTTCAGAGCCATTTTCTTTGTAGAATTTTTTCCGAGCGCACGGACTTTGTACCCGTTTTGTCGTCACAGATGAATGCATTTGAACACCATTCATTACTTGTATGCAAATGCGGTGGTGAATCAAATTTAAAGTAAATTTAAATTATTTTTTTTAAAAACAGAATTAATATTTTTTTTCGAACAAACAAACCCATTTTTAAAATTCTTTTTGAAACACAAATTTGTTCATTTTTCTCACACATATGACTTCATAAATCAGCATTATTGTTCCAAATCCGACCCCTCCCCCCTCAAAAATGTGAACACTGTAAATGTATTAAGAAAATTAACATTTTTTTTCGAAAAAAACCTCCTTAACAATATTTAAGAAAACTTTTATTTAGAACATTAAAAATATATATATACACATATGTATTTGAAGAAAACTAAACTTAGAACAAGAATTATCAATATTTTGTTTTAATTTGTGTTTTAAAACATTTTCTATAACATTGTGGCACGAGAAATATCTTAAGACTTGTCTTAAGATTTCAGCTACTTAAGACAGTTTTGTGAAAGAACAGTGAAAAATCTTATGATTGTCGTAAGTCAGATCTTAAGATTGTCTTAAGATCTGTCTTAGGACAAATCTTAAGATAATTTTGTGAAACGGACCCCGGGACTATATTTTTTGGCGTCAGATTAGCAAATGAGGCACCAATGTGACTTTAACTGGCAAATAAGATGAATGAGAATTGCAATATGGGTTACTATACGAATACTACATGCATTTTACCTTTGATAAATTCCTTTATTGTACTATCCGTGATTACAGATGTCAGGTGGATTCCCTGGCCAACACACGAGTATAATTATGTAAACAATGTATTGTTCATTTAAATGCATATGAGAAGCTGCTCGTTTTCCTTACCTTTGAAGTGCTGATTTTCTGCACTTGACACTATCTACGTATACATTTTATTACACACTCTTTTCTCTAGTTAACAACAAATTCAATACGCCCGTTTTTCATAGTTTCTAATGCTTGCATTTTGATCACATGTAAGAACACTTTTTTTTTTATAAAATTATTTTGCACTCCATTGCCATGCTCATACATTGACCTGAACCGCGTGTTCGAAGTAACATGTAAACACGTATTTGGCGTAAACGTGTTCAATCAACAATTGGTCAGTTGCTCGTGGTAAGATCCTCTGTGCGCATTTATAGCAATTTTTAGCCATATAAGGAAAACAAAAGTTTGTCAGTGTATATGATATTACGCTTTTCTTTACCAGCGTATCGGTCGCTAGTGAGCTGTAATTTTTTAAAGTAAACAATGATAAGATGTATTCATTATTATTTTACCTCCATCCCCCCTTAATCCACCCATTTTCTTTCAGAAAGGTGTGGAAGCACATTTTTCACAGGACATGTTTTCATAAAAAACAGACTATAGCAATTTTCTGTTTACCTCCAATTTTATTTATAAAACTGGATCTACCCTATAACCACGTGTCTTGAATTTAAATCACAATAACATTAGTAGGGGTGTTAGTCAACATTGCTTAGCCGCTGCTGATCAGTAAGAACTATCAGCCACATAAAACGAAAGGCTGACATAAGTAATAAATCACCACTTTTGAAGCCGATACCCCTCGCATCGTATCAAATCCCCAAGAAGCTGTAGTGCCTATACCAAAGATAACTACCAGTTGTTAATTGTTTTCATCACTAGTACAAACGAGCTACTTGAAGGGCTTGTAATGTATCTAAGCGCCGTTGCAGAACAATAAAACCAGTGAAATGACACATGATTATACATAGGGGATAGCAAATACAAACAGTAAACTTATGCCTTAAAAATGAAATGTGGTATTTTTTTTTAATTCTTCACATAAAAATGGTTAACACAAGTCTTGACGCATAAAATCGAACATGACTAGATAAATCGAGTGAAATCAATATAAAACTCATCAGGTTAAAAGTGGGCCTAACATGTAAAAAAAACCCGAACGGGTTTAAACTTGGCAAGTACTAAAGACTGCCTTAAACTTGTACTTAGGACTTGCCTTAAGTATTGTAAAAATTCACAATATTTTAGTAATCAACTTATACCGAAACAAACAATCTGGCAGACATACTTCCAACGAATTTTCCAACGAATTTTCTTAACAGAAAACGGATTAATCTGGAACGCATTAAAATAGTACATTCCTAGACATCAAATAAAAAAAGAATGTAAAAATTCGCCATCTGAATGGTAAAAGCTGAAACTAAAATGAAAAAAACCCGAATGGGTTTAAACTTGGCAAGTACTAAAGACTGCCTTAAACTTGAACTTAGGACTTGCCTTAAGTACTGTAAAAATTCACAATATTTTAGTAATCAACTAATACCGAAACAAACAAATTGGCTGACATTCTTCCAACGAATTTCTTTCACAGAAAAGGATAAATTTGGAATGCATTAAAATACATTTCTAGACACCAAATAAAAAAGATGGAAAAAATTGCCATCTGCATGGTAAAAGCTGAAACTAAAATGAAAAAACCCAAAGATGTTTAAACTTGGCAAGTACAAAAGACTGCCTGAAACTTGTACTTAGGATTTGCCAAAAGTGCTGTAAAAAATCACAATATTATAGTAATCAATAAAATAAACAAATTGGCTGACATTTTTCCAACGAATTCCTTCACAGAAAAAAAGTAAATCTGGAATACATTCCTAGATATAGAGTGCTGATATAATCACAAAATGTTAAATAATTTCAAAGAATATCTATCCGAAAAATTGACGGACATTAAAAGTAACAAAATGATGACAAACTTTTATCATTTTCATGAACAACTATTTTCTCGCTAAAATTAACGCTCCCCTTATACTCCTATATAAATGTAAATTCTCCTGTCCATTCAGATGAACTCCGTCGTGAACAAATTATTGACTAAATCTCCTTCACGGGGAGAAACGAAATAATTTCTATGTTCCCAAAACACACAGTTACTAAGTGGCGGCAATGCATCTCTTGATATTGCGTTTACTCTGTCTGCAATATCATTGTACCCAAAACGAACACAAAATCGTGGCAATAATTTGCAAACAATTATTTTCGCAACTTTATAGCGGCGATGCATTACCGATACCACAGTTTCAATTTCTGCGGCTAACAAATTAGCGTCGGTACTAGAACTAATATTGTTCTCCCCAATCATTAAAACAACTACATCTGGACCTAAAGCAAATACGCTCTCCATATCCCTAGATATTACATCACGAACCTTCCTTTCACACACACCCTTGAACAAAACGGAATGCGTTTCTCCAAGACCAAGGCTTGCGGAATATCTAATGTCACCATGTTTCAAGAATTCGTGAAAACGACGCACAATTGAGTGTCCAAGAATGACAACAGAATTTTTGCCCATTAAACACATAATAAAATAATTTTACTCAGCAAAATCTTGATAAAATAAATAAAAATTAAAAAAAAAAACAACGTCCGTCCTCCATTTAGGATGTAGATGGGAGAAAGGGCACAGTGACACACCGCGTGGTCGAAATTTCATTTGTTAGATCTTGATTGGTCAATCTCTGCCTCTCCTAAGACATGAAACAAAATGACCATTATAAAACACAGCTATACAATATTTCAGACTTTCACATTCAAGGAGGACACTTTTTGATTACAATAAAAAAAATTAAGTAAACAAATTTATTTATTTACCCTGAAAATGCCAAAGAAACCCTTAAGATCAAGAAAACTACACCACTCTTTGGTCACAAGTAATTTGTTTCACAACACAAAGTGTATGATATTGTTAAAAAAACAAAAGTATGCTTTGCTAGAACTGTTATATGTGGCGTATGAATCACCTTGATGAATGAATGATAATATTTACAGCTCTGAAACAGAGTTCAAAAATCACAATCATGTATTTTTACTTCATTGATTTATTTCCTGTTTGTATAATAATAATATTGTTTACCTCTTCTGTTCTTTTTTCAGCATGAGTACCGACCAGTAAAATTGGAACCTTTTCACTGCTGAATTGATGGATATTCTTTGCCCAGATCGATACATAATATAAGTAATAGAAAACAATTATTCAAATTGGACCTTGTGATATTCCCGACATGTAAAGTTAAGTCAGAAATTAACATACATGTATCAGAACCAAAGGTATTTGTGGACAGGACCCCAAACATCTGGGTTTGTTTGGCAATTTTTTTTTATTTTTTTTTTATACAAATTATCTTCATTTCACTTATTTATCGTGTGAACAATAAGAAAAAAATCATAAACAACCCAAAAGAATTGCTCCGCAAAAATACCCCACTATATATTATAAGAGATTTCTTTTTGTTTGGTTTACTGAAGTCTGAATTATATCAGTTAAAAGTATATTATTTTGGGGAAAATGATTCCTGACATAGGTAGTAAAAGGTAGTAAACAATATAATTTACTAGTAAATATGATACAAATATTTATATAATGCTCTTGCGTTTCCGAATCAGTTGTCAGTTTTTCATCCAAAATACTAGCACTACAAATAACTACCGAACACTGCACATTCACAGTTTTAATTAAAAAGTTGAATACAAGTTGTTTTAGAAAGAAGTCCGGATCCTTTAAAATCCGCGCGCTTTGTCGATTATATTTTGGTGAAGTCATGCAATAAATTTTATTTCACTTATTTATCGTGTGAACAATAAGAAAAAAATTATAAACAACCCAAAAGAATTGCTCCGCAAAAATACCCCACTATATATTATGAGATTTCTTTTTGTTTGGTTTACTGAAGTCTGAATTATATCAGTAAAAAGTATATTATTTTGGGGAAAATGATTCCTAACATAGGTAGTAAAAGGTAGTAAACAATATAATTTACTAGTAAATATGATACAAATATTTATATAATGCTCTTGCGTTTCCGAATCAGTTGTCAGTTTTTCATCCAAAATACTAGCACTACAAATAACTACCGAACACTGCACATTCACAGTTTTAATTAAAAAGTTGAATACAAGTTATTTTAGAAAGAAGTCCGGATCCTTTAAAATCCGCGCGCTTTGTCGATTATATTTTGGTGAAGTCATGCAATAAATATGAAATCTTATTTGATAAACACAAACCTCTATGTGTCCATCCTTTATAAATGGAACGTTTCTTACAACACTCTTCTTCTCCAACCATTTCATCAAATTGTTTCTCCTTTGAAATAATAATTATATCCTACGGACCCTGTTTAACGACAGAGTGCGTTCTGTGTATTGGCAATATATAGTATATGTTCACTTAAGCTTTAACTCCTGTCGACTAGTAAACGCTAAAAACGTCCTTTTTGTGCATATTAATTACTAGTCCTCTAACGGTGAAACCGGAGGGGAATATAGGTTTCTTCTGAGTCTGTTCCTTCGTCTGTCTGTCAGTCTGCCCTACTAAATTTTCTACTTTTTTTCCAAAACGCTTGCAGATATTGAGCTGATTGTTGGTATATGAGTGTATCTTGATTACTTACAGATCAAACTTTGAATGTCCTTTTGCTTTATTGATTTTTGACGGAATTTTGTAAAATTTGATTTTTCATAATATGTTAAAGATTGGGTTCGGGCTGTAGTTAATTGATTATCATAACGAGATTGTCATAATAAATATTATTATAATATGAACCTTGCTAGGTGAGTTTATAGTGATCAACTAAATACCGTATAAGTGGAAATTTAAGCGAAACGCAAATTTAGCGATTTGTCCTCAAAAGTGGTATTGTATTTTTAGCGAGATGTAATTTTACCGATTTTAAAATGCTCATTAAAGAAGTTTTTACAAATAAAAAGCTAATTAATTATTTTAGCATTATTCAATTCTAGCGATCTCAACTGCCTCGCTAATAATGCCAAAATTAAATCCTCGCTAAAATTTCTGTACGGTAGAATGTTCTTTTTTTTAAAAATGATATATGTTTAGTAAATGTGTTATCGTACGAACTATCTAGTGTATGTGTAACCTTTTCATGTACGACTGAATTTGTACCTTGTAGTTTTAGCGCCATATTGAATAAACGTGTTTGTGTGAACTCGGTGTTGTATTTGGCAATTAGCAAACCTAGCCATCCAAACAATTTATTTCAATTTCTTACCTTTTTTTCTGTGAAAATACGTTGAAAGTTAAAGGTGATTATTTCTTGATAATTCTAACGGAATGTAAATTAGGCAGGTCGATAGATCAAGAGCTAGGGAGGCCTTATATGCTTGCAAATCTCTTGCGCATTTAGCTGCAATAATGTAGTCCTCTCCATTTTTTTTTTATCTGATGTTTTCTAGAGAACCCGGCTACAATTCCACGGCATCTCTGTAATGGTGCAAAAAATTTTTTTTTATTAAATACGGCTGACTGCAGGTAGAAATAAATAGTTTTTACATTCAACTTACTTAAAAAAAGACGAGATTTCTATTCACTGTCGACAACATAGCCCGTTAAACGCGAAAACCATCCAAACATGGTGTCAGAAGTGTTCCTAGTGTAGAAAATGCCTAAGTTCAACCCACCGGAATGTTTCGCCTTTACCAGGCCAAATGAATGGCCGGTGTAACGTTGAATATTGACCCCAGTTGAAAATTGACCCGGGGCTCATTTTTCAACGTTGAATATTGAACCAGGGGTGTTTTTTCTCTATGGAAAATTGAGACCAAAAGTCGTTGAATTTATACCCGTGGTCATTTTTCAACAGGTTGATATTTTTTTCTTCTTATCCCCGATGACCTCAACAAGTTGAAAATTGACCCTAATAAATATTGACCCCACCTCAGAGTTTGAACATTTTTTTTTTGAATTGGGAAAGTTGTTTTACGGGATTTATCAGTATCTCTATATTTATATTTCGATTTCAATTTTATATCCCTTTTCCAGAATAATAGAAATAAACCTATCATTCCGTGTGTATATTTACATTTTGATCAGTACACGATTTCAGTTATCTTCAAGCATGACAAGTTTAATTTGACAATACTTTTTACTTAAAATCCACATCCATAAATAACTTCAAAACTATGAATAGGGTAGAAAACAAAAATCCTGGAAATCTGGTGTCTAGAAAAAGAACCCTACATAATATTATATTGATCAGGTGGGCAGAACATCCCATCTTGTCAAATTCAGTAAATAAAAATTAACAAATTTAAAAGCCTTAAAATTAGAATAAAACACATCGGTCAAAATGAATCAAATGATTGGTTATATTTGTGAAAAAGATCAATATAGCGAACATAAAATGTAAGTAATGCTGACTAAAAAACAAGGTTGGTGAAATCCCTGAAACAAACTTATCTGTCAGTAGCCTAAAAATGGATTGTTTTCGGAGCATTACCTTGAGAATGAGACGAGAGTTAGAGTCTGGAATGGACTAAAAGCTACACTTCTCACCATCTTTGATATCATCAATTAACAAGAAGCCCCATGGGATCCGGGTTAGAATACGTCCTCAGTACCCTCTTGCTTGTCGTAAAAGGCGACTAAATGGGGCGGTCCTTCGAATTCGGATGAGACCGTATAAACTGAGGCCCCGTGTCACAGCAGGTGTGGCACGTTAAAGATCCCTCCCTGCTCAACGGCCCTGAGTGCCGAACATAGGCCTAAATTTGCAGCCCTTCACCGGCAATGGTGACGTCTCCATATCAGTGAAATATTCTGGAGAGGGACGTTAAACAGTATATAATCAATCAGTTAACAGGAAACATATGTTGACGCAAGCGTCAAAAATCGACTGCAAACCAATTAATTATTCCTTTAATGAAGCAATTAGAAACTGAAATGCGTGATCAGTTTTTAAAATATCTTATGCATTTATCTGTAACGACATTGAATGATTTTCTTCCTACTTGTATATGAAACATGTTTAGCATCACATGTATAAGCAAACTACCCCTGCATAGGCGTCGGAACCGGGGGTGAATATGGTAGATCCTTTAATGCATCTGCAAGTCAAATTTTGTGTCTCATATTTCAATAAAAATTTTACAAACTTTAAAAGCCCCCCCCACTTTTTTCGCAAAGATAGACATATTATGCATTTAAAATTGGAGCTTACTTTTTTTGTTGATTTAGCCCCCAACTTTCAATTTGCTTCCAACGCCCATGCCCTGGTCCTCTGCGTCTCCACACACAGTTTAGTGCAAACAAAGTCTGGTGGAAATTTGATGTTTAAGTAGCATTTACATAAAAAAAGAATTAAAACTAAAGTTTATAGTAATCTACAACGAGTGAGTATAGATAGTTTTACTTTAATAAAAAAGCATACACAAAGAAAGAAGAAAAAAGAAACAAAATCCCTCCATGTCCGCCACTACATTTCTTCTCTTTCAGCTTCTTTCAGATGCAGCGGGAACATTCTTAGCACATTGTAAAAACACGCGTTATCCTCATCTGCTAGAGCAAAATCTCGTAATATTCTAAATTTTAATAAAGTAATATTTAACAATATTTTTGAAATATTTTCGTAACAAATGTTTGTATATATATACATGGATGACGAATTTAAATGAAGACTTGTTAGCAAAAGAAAAAAAAATGAAATAAATAAATAAACAAACAAATTTCTGAACTAAATTGTATATTGTGTAACTATGTTTTCTAATATTCAGGATTATATATACAAATTTACTTCTTTTTAAATAAATATTACACGAAATATTGCGACTTTAAGATACATGTAACTTTAAAATCAAAGAAATTTTTAAAAATATTATATTCTAAGAATATAACTAAATTACTGAATTAATTAAGTGTGCATTGATTACATTGGTGTCGGAAGCAAATTGAAAGTGCGGGGGGGGGTTAATTGAAAAAGAAAAAAGATTCAAATCTGAAATAAAATTTACAAGAAAAAGAAAATTTGTCAATTGTCCAAACTAGTAGTCCAAACCCAAACCCAAAAATCCAATTGGCGGGAGGATCTAATTTTTTTCAAGCGCTATTACTTCTTTCTTTGACTACACTGTAACGTGCCTGTTGAAAGCGCCTATGTTGCAACCACTATTGAAATAACGATCACTATTGAAATTATTATATCAATAGTGGTTGAGAGTTCATTTTAATAACAAATATAGGTAGTAACCACTATTGAAATACAACCACTATGGAAATAATTATATCAATAGTGGTTGAGAGTGCATTTCAATAACATACATATGTAGTAACCACTATTGAAATACGACCACTATTGAAATAATTATTTCAATAGTGGTTGAGAGTGCATTTCAATAACAGACATAGTTAGTAATCACTATTGAAATACGACCACTATTGAAATAATTATTTCAATAGTGTGTGAGAGTGCATTTCAATAACAAACATAGTTAGTAACCATTATTGAAATACGACCAATATTGAAATTATCATTTCAATAGCGGGTAAGGATGTATTTTTATATAATAACCATAGGTTTCAACCACTATTGAAATACGAGCACTACTGAAATAATTGTTTAAAAGGGGGTGAGAGTGCGTTTCTGTATAATAACCATAGGTTTCAACCACTATTGAAGTACGAGCACTACTGAAATGATTATCTAATAGGGGGTGAGAGTGCATTTCAATATGGTAATTATAGTTTTCAATCACTATTGAAATACTACCAGTAAAGAAAGAAAAGTTTTACCACGTCAGCAAATAATTATCTCAATATATTGGATTCATTATTCAAAGCACGATTGAAATCAATAATTTTATCCATATTGAAATCTTTATTTCAAAAGTGACCATTATTTCAATAGTGGTTGCAACCTACGTTTGTTATTGAAATGAATCTCACCACTATTGAGATAATTATTTCAATAGTGGTTGTATTTCAATAGTGGTTTGTATCTATGTTTGTTATTGAAATGCACTTTCAACCACTATTGATATAATTATTTCAATAGTGGTCGTTATTTCAATAGTGGTTGCAACACGCCTATATTATATCTAACGTTGCAAAAAAGGGGGGTAAGCATCCCTAAAACACACCCTTTTCCCAACGCCCATCTATTAAATCACAGTTATGAAAACCAAGTCATAAATATGTGTTTTTATGCTGTTGAATTTTGAACCGGTTTCATGAACAAAATTCCACGACCCGGCTCAGTTTTCAACGGACTAGGGTCTAAATTCAACACCTTTGGTCTCACTATTCAACGTTGAAAAATGACCCCCGGGTCAATTTTCAACCCGGGTCAAAATTCAACGTTACACCGGAATGGAAACAACGATTCACGCAGTTTCAGATCGCAAGGAAACTGACCGACGATGATGAACAAATACAAATAAGTTCATTGATATACGCCATGGGGCCCGAGGCAGAGGGGATATTCAAATCCTTCGTATTCGCGAACGGTGATGAGAAGAAATTTAAGAAGGTACTTGAAAGTTTTGATAAGTATTTCATTCCAAAGAAAAACGTGATTCATGAGCGCGCCAAATTCCACATCCGTAACCAGCGCCAGGGAGAGTCAGTTGAGGAATTATTCAGAAGTTTACACGAGTTGGCGGCGCACTGTGATTTTAGAGATAAGAGTGACCAAATCCGTGACAGGTTAGTCGTGGGCATTATCAACAAGGAACTTAGCGAGAAACTACAGCTTGAATCTGAACTTACACTCACGAAAGCCGTTGAGATGGCACATAATTCAGAGTTAGTGAAACATCAGATTAAAGACTTACAATCTAAGAACTTAGATGCAGTGAGATTTAGGCAGCAGAATGGCCAACAACCTAAACACAATTACAGCAGACAGCCTAAAGCTAAGGAAAGAGTTTACAATAACTGTGACAAGTGTAATATGATGCACAATCCTGGAAACTGTCCGGCATCAGGGAAGAAATGTCTAAAGTGCGGGGAAAAAAGGACACTTTAAGATAGTTTGTCGAAGTAAACCCTAACACCTAGATGAAGTTCAAGGTGCATGTTCATCACCTGATTCATTCTACATGGGATCTATTGACCTAAGCAAGTGGGACAATACAGACGCATGGGCAGTCAAGCTGAAGGTGTGTCGGAAGTACATTACATTTAAGATCGACACTGGTGCTGACACCTCGGTGATAACTGAAGCGACGTACAATTCATTGCCAGTAAAGCCCAAACTGCAGGCTTCAACAAATCAGCTGTTCAGTCCAGGAGGATCAGTCGAGTGTAAAGGGATGTTCGTTGCTAAGACTTTTCACAAGAACAATGAGTTTCATTTTCGAGTGTATGTGCTTAAGAACTCTAACAGAGGTTCTAATTTGCTCAGTCGAAGTGTCGCACACCGTATGGGACTCATTATGAAAATCGAGGAAATTCGGGATGCGTTTGGTACACATGGATGCGTTAAGTGCCCACCTGTCAAGATAACGCTTAAGCCCGGAGCCACACCATATTGCGTCACAACAGCTCGCAGGATTCCGTTTCCATTGATGCCAAAGGTCGAGACAGAACTAAATCGAATGGAGAACGCAGGGATCATTGCAAAGGTCACAGAACCGACGGATTGGTGTGCACCAATCGTGACAGCATTCAAGAAAAATGGAGATGTTCGCTTGTGTGTTAACCTTAAGAAACTGAATCAAGCAGTCAAGCGTGAACACTACATGTTACCCAACTTGGACGACATTGCCCCGAAGTTGAGCAAGGCTACTGTCTTTTCGGAGCTTGATGCTAGTAGCGGTTTTTACCAGATACCCCTAGCTCCAGAGAGTTGTCACCTTATTACCTTCATAACTCCCTTCGGACAATACTGTTTTCAGCGGGTACTTTTCGGGATATCGTCAGCCCCTGAAATATTTCAGCGTCGTATGTCAGAGATATTAGCAGATATCAACGGAGCGGATGGTATCATGGATGATATCATTATATACGGAAGTACAGTTGAGGAACATGATGAGCGTTTAGAATTCGTACTGGACCGCATAAAGGAAGTTGGTCTTAAACTTAACAAATGCAAATGCGAGTTCAGGAAACGGAGCATTGAATATTTTGGACACTTGATCAGTTCAGACGGCATCAGTCCTTGTCCAGAACGTGTGCGTGCAATACGTGAGTTGGTTGCACCAACAAATGTGACTGAACTTAAGAGAATTCTAGGAATGGTGTATTATCTTGGTCTATTTTTACCAAACCTTTCTACGGTTATGCACCCCCTTACTGATCTTTTGAAGAGTGACTCGCTATGGATATGGGACAACCCCCAGGAAGAGGCATTCAAAAGAGTGAAGGATATGCTAACAGAAACACCTGCATTAGCCTTCTACAATTCTTCAAAGCCAGCTGTCGTGATTAGTGCAGATGCCAGCAGTTATGGCCTAGGAGCCGCTATATTTCAACAGTTTGATGGTCAGCTTAAACCTATTGCGTTTGCGTCGAGAACACTGTCGCCGGCCGAAACCAAATATGCACAGATCGAGAAGGAGTGTGTAGCATCTGTATGGGCCTGTGAGAAGTTCGAGCGCTACATCATTGGACTCGATTCGTTCAAGCTCATCGCTGATCACAAACCTCTTGTCCCGCTCATTAACACTCAAGCTCTAGATAAGACACCTGTCAGATGTCAGAGACTTTTGATGCGTTTACGCAGATTTAATCCAATAGCAGAACATGTGCCAGGGAAAAATCTTGTGGTTCCTGATACTCTTTCCAGGAGTCCGCTAACTGGAAACACTGAGGATACAGAGGAGGAAGTCAATCTCTATGTAGACTGTGTTGTACAGAATCTTCCGATATCGGACCAACGACTAGAGCGCATTCGATTAGCAACAGCAAATGATCCAGAGTTGTCTGAAGTTTTGAAGAAGATTCAGAACTGGTGGCCAGACCATGAAAGATCACTGAAAGCAGAAATCCGACCATACAAGATCTGAACTGTCTGTCTGGAATGGAATTCTAATGTACAGAGACCGAATTGTTTTTCCGGAGGCTCTTAGACCAGAAACATTGCAAGACATACATTCAGGTCACTTAGATCTGAACAAGTGCCGAGAACGCGCACGAGGAGCTGTATGGTGGCCAGGAAGTTCAACTGATCTAGAACGTACCGTAAAGTCCTGCGAATTCTGTCTTGTTCATCAACCGAAACAGAACCGAGAACCGTTGAAGACTACAGTCCTTCCAGATCGTCCGTGGCAAAAGATAGTTGCAGACCTGTGTGAGCTGTAGGGTAGACATTTCCTAGTAGTTACAGATTATTTTTCTAGTTATTCTGAAATTGCATATCTTGATTCGTTGACTAGTGCTCATGTTATTGAAAAACTCAAGAATATATTGGCTCGTTGGGGTATTCCGGAGGAATTGGTTACCGACAACTGCACTCACACCCAGTTTACATTAGACTCTTTCAAGAAGTTCGCAGCTAAGTACGGATTTGCGAATACAACTACAAGTCCGCACTACCCGCAAGCAAACGGCGAGGCGGAGAGCGCTGTTAAGACCGCGAAGCGTATATTACAGCAAGATAACATATTTGTGTGCTTATGGCGTACCGTTCAACACCCATCTCAACAACAGGGGTCAGTCAGTCCAGCCGAACTCATCATAAGACGTAGGATTCGAACCGTTGTTCCAGTCAAACCGTCTTCACTGGCACCAAAGTGGCCGGACTTGGACCAAGTGAGGGGACAGGACGTACGAACGAAGTCGAACACGTAACTCGTTCAGGACACGTCGTTCACAAACCATCAGATTCAAAGACTACGAATGAATATTTGTGAACTCTTTGTGTTATAATGATATGATTTGTATGTAACAAGTAATGCAAGGAAGATGAGTTTTATTTGTAGCTTATGTTTTATTCTAGTCATTTTCTTTGAAATCCTAGTCATAAACCTTTAGAGGGGAGATGTTTAGTAGATGTGTTATCGTACGAACTATCTAGTGTATGTGTAACCTTTTCATGTACGACTGAATTTGTACCTTGTAGTTTTAGCGCCACATTGAATTAACGTGTTTGTGTGAACTCGGTGTTGTAATTAGCAAGTAGAGAACATAGCCATCCAAACAATATATTCTAATTTCTTACCTTTTTTCTGTGAAAATACGTTGAAAGTTAAAGGTGATTATTTCTTGATAATTCTAACGGAATGTAAATTAGGCAGGTCGATAGATCAAGAGCTAGGGAGGCCTTATTTATGCTTGCAAATCTCTTGCGCATTTAGCTGCAATAATGTAGTCCTCTCCAATTTTTTTTATCTGATGTTTTCTAGAGAACCCGGCTACAATTCCACGGCATCTCTGTAATGGTGCAAAAATTTTTTTTTATTAAATACGGCTGACTGCAGGTAGAAAGAAATAGTTTTTACATTCAACTTACTTAAAAAAAGACGAGATTTCTATTCACTGTCGACAACATAGCCCGTTAAATGCGAAAACCATGTAAAATATATCTTCTTGTTTATCTGTCGTTTTACTATCACCAGCCATGGCAGTTCACACGTGACGTATTGAGACTTGCGCTTGAATTTAGAATAACTTAAAAAAGCAGGTGTCAGTGTTTATAAATAATTGTGGTGAATATTTTCACTAAACATAGATAAATAAAGTCATTCCATGTGTTATTTTTTCACAAACAGTGATATTAAGGCTTAAAATGAGGAAATCACAAAGAAATCCGCTCCCTATAGATCCTAAATCTCATTGGCTGTCCCCAATAAATTTTGTTAAGATCCGTTAACATGGCGGATAAATTTAAGTTGTGATGTTGACATACACGAAAAATAATTGATATATGGATTATTTTGTATGTTTGTGGATTTTTTTTATGTCTAGGATAACTACATTTTTTGAGTCAAGGTGAGAAATGTTAATAAAATAGCCACTTACTGACAATTTGGCCGAAATCCGTGCTGGAGCGAATCGCTTCCGCAACTGCACCATTACGGAGATCCTAAGGAGTTGTAGCCCCCCCCCCCTCAAAAAAAAGGGAGAGGGCTACATTATTGCAGCTAGTGTGCATCCGTCTCTGTGTCTGACGCTAATGAATCAAACAAAATGCATGTAAATTTGGGCTGCTGCCTTTGTGTTTGACGTCAGTGGACGAGGACTAATGTAATTGGCATGGGAGACCTCTTGTAATTTAAATCTATGTCTACATTTCTAAAATATAAATCGACAGTTTTATTTCGCAATGAAATGGAATTATATGGAATCACTGTTTAGTAAAATGTAGTATATTATGCCAAGGACATCGACGTTAAAGAAAAACATGGGATAATTTATGCATAACGGAATTTGCCCATTATGCAAATTATTCCATGTTTCCCACTATTGTTGTTGTCCTGGCATACTATACTAGCTAGACAGTGATTCCTTAAAAATTATTTGTTATGACCCGGTTTAACAACAGAATGTGTTCTGTAGCTTGACAATATATAGCAAAGAAAAAAACAACAGGAGATTACTCTAACTCAGTTTATACTATTTCCGAAGGCCAACAAAGTAAATATGACCAGAAAAAAGACGTGGGAAAAATGAGTTGAGTTTAAGCCTTTATATGAATTCTTTCTTATTTTAAAGGCATGCTCAACCTCAAAATTTTAATATGAAGCAGTTTACCTTAAACTGGTCATAAGTTTTTCATCAGAGCACAATTGCTTTCAAAATAATTTTTTTCTGCATAAGATACACAAGCAAAGAAAAGTTTTGTTTTATATAATTTGGTTGTTATCTTCGATGCAAATCCTTTTATATTCTTCAAAATCGTTTCGACAATATTCTCATTATGCGATTCTTTGCTACATTACAAGTGTTTGGGAGGCATTCTAACTGTGATGAGACACCCTCAGAGTATTCTACATGTAACTCTGGGACAGACCAAAGATCAATTTTGATTTTTTTTTTGAATAATTGTTTTTTTAATCATGTAAAATGAGCTTTTTGACCAAAGCATGCATGTATGTCTCTCATTGTAAGACAGATCGACTAACTAGTAATTCAAAGTACAATACTATAATTACATAACTATAATTTCTGCATGTTTATTGATTGATTGATTGTTTACTGTTTAACGCCCCTCTCCAGAATATTTCACTGATATTGAGACGTCACCATTGCCGGTGAATGGCTGCAAATTTAGGCCTATGCTCGGCACTTACGGCCTTGGAGCAGGGAGGGATATTTATCGTGCCACACCTGCTGTGACACGGGGCCTCAGTTTATACGGTCTCATCCGAAGGACCGCCCCATTTAGTCGCCTTTTACGACAAGCAAGGGGGTACTGAGGACCTATTCTAACCCGGATCTGGAGAGCTGGGGATTGTTTTAAAAAACAAAAAAAAACATACACCAAGTAGCATACCATTGTCAAAACACTCTGAGTTTGTTATCTCGAGATCTATTTTTTCATATCCTTCATTTGTCCATTGTGGGTTTTTTTTCTTGGTGTGATTTATGTATAAAATTATAGAAAGAAATCCGAGGGAATGCAGATATACTGATATTTGAAAACTTTAAATCTGAATACAGAACATCGAATCATTACATGCATATAAATTTCTATATATTAACGTTAGATAATACAAGCAGTGCGCATATTTCCCAGTGCAAGTAATAATAGTACAGATAAAATACAAGCAATAACTTTTATACACTTGACATATATATTGCTTGTGAAATTGCAAAAAGCAAGTGTACAATGGTAAATCTAACAAGATGTGTTTGTGAATCACTATGCGCCCGGCGGCACAAAGTTTTAAAAAGCTATTTTCAGCATATAGGTCAAGGTCACAAGGTCATTGACCTTAGTAACATTTGAAGAACTTGATTAATGGAGTATGCATACCGAATATGAAGTCCCTATTTCTCATGGTTCAAATGTTATGGTTAAAGTTAAAAATAAAAGCTATTGTTAGCATAAAGGTCACAGTCAAAGTTACTAGGTCAATGACCTTGGTGTCATTTGAAAGAACATAATAAGTGAGGTTAGCATACCAAATAAGACCGAAAACATCCCAAAATATGAATTCAATACTTATATTTACATTCTTTAATTTTTCCTCTTCATAATTGTTTATTTCGGTAATCTTTAATGTGAATTTAGCGCCCATTAAAACTGGTGTGCTTTATAGACGTAATAGCCGTTTCTGACGTTAGATAACACCAACGAACATTGCGAGGAAAAAAGTGACAAATTAATTTTAAATGCACATTTGTTGTATTTTTACATTAATTCAACAGGGTTAATTTTTAGAATTAAATTGTGTCAAACAATGTACATTTTGGTGTTCATAAAGTATTGAAAATGCATATAGTTCCTACTGTGTATTCTAACGCACAGTGACAAAGTCTCGCGTGTGTTATAGAGATTTGAACGTCATGGATTTCTAATGGATTTCATAAAGAAAATTACACTGAATGTAAATAGATCAATAATGAAAAGCAAATTTACATACTGGTTATTGCATAGACAAAATATACCTTGCAGAGAATTTTAAATTGTCCATCATTTCCTGCTCCAACCAAAATATAACTATCCCGAGTCTGAAAGGCCTATAAAATGGAGTATTTTATAATTTGATAATTAATTTAATTATTGTATATCATCACTTTAAGAACTTTAAATATTTTCAAATATAAATCTGTTTTCTGATAGTTTTCAAAAAAGACGTGTTAATAACTTTTTAACCAGTCATTATAATTAGAACAATTGTTATAACAACTAAATTATTTAGAAAATTTAAAATGCATTTTTGGTAACAGGAAGGAGTTTATATCACTGGTTAAGTGTTTTTACCTGATAGGGCACGATGCTAAGGTAAGCCGTACCATGTCTTATTGCCTCCAGTCCAGCATTCAAATAAGTTGCTCCTATGTTGACCAGAAAAGCAACCTTAAATATAAAAAGATTACGTACACCAGTTATTTTATCTATAAACGCTAATACATGTATATGCCTAATTAGAACACAACAAGTCATGTTATTTATGTCCATCACAAAATAAAATTTTCCACATATAATACTACTGAAAATTGTTTAACCACGAAATCAAATCCCCATGAACCAATATATTTTCCTTAAACCATGAAAATTTGACTCCTCGAAAATATGTGACTTTACAGTATCTGTTTGAAAAATAGACAAAAAATTCAAATACAATGTAAGGAAAGCATGTCATAATGTACGGAATTTCCTGTTTACCAAAGCAGGACAAGAAGCACACAGCTGGTCTAACCGATCAACAGGGAATGCTTACTTCTCCATAGTGATTTTTAAAAGAGATCCTTTTCTGCTCACTCAAAATGTGCTTTATTTCAATCGACTTTTGAGCTTGATTTCTGAACATGTAACTTTTAATTTATCTGTACATAATTTGATAGGTAAAAAATACGAATTGCAAATTTTCAGTAGGTCATGTCTTAGTACTGTACACTATTTCATATGGCTTTGAAGGTAATTTATACAAAAAAGTTTTACTTAAAAAGAAATCAAGTGTATTTTACTTCAACTCAATTTATACAAAAAGTTTTACGTAAAAAGAAATCAAGTGTATTTTACTTCAACTCGACATTCAAATATATTAAACTATATTAAAGACGTTTTATCAAAGAACATATTTAGATTCGTATTACGAGTAAATTTAAAACAAAGGAAACCTAGATTTTGCGAAAAGTTTCTTATCTGCTGTGAGGAGAGGAACGGTTTACAAACCATTAGTTAGCAAAGAAGTAGAAAAAATATCAGCTTGCCTTACTTACCATACATGATCAAAGCTGATAACCATCTAAATTGTATGACAGGCGATGCTCTTTTTCAATCGTCAACATTTTTTACATAGTTATACTAGTATTCGGTTATCAGCAATTTATGTCTCACAACTTATTGGCTTCTCAAGAACATGCGCGCTGAGTACGATCAATGTTCAAAACCAGGGTAGTAACTGATAGATAAGTTTATGTTGCAAGGATGTTAAATTCGTTTGATTATTTGTTTAAAATCTTTTGTCACCATTGACCGTTGTAAATCTTAGCCCGGCTAAGAACATTGGTGGATCTTTTACGTACCAGTACATACTGCGACCAGCGGAACTTCGGTTTTTCCGGTCTCACCTGAATGATCATTCTCCACGTTCAAGTGAAATCCTAACCCGCGACGTAAGAATCAATTCCTTACGCGACCGTAGAAAAAACGCTTTAACAAATGCGATATGCAGGCGACGTATCAATGCTATATGGACAACTATTAGTACAATTATCTGTTTACAATGGATTTTCAGTAACGTGTGGCATTCTCAAAGCTATGTAATTAGCGTGAATCACTTGGAGATAACGAACAGTATTCAAGATCAAAAGTTAATAAAACAATTTAAAATAGGACCAGAGAAAACACGGAACTCTAAAACATCAGAGGTGGGATCAGGTGCCATGGAGGATTAAGCATCCCCTGCCAACAGGTCACAACCGCAATTTGCTCATTGTCATGAGCAGGAAATAATGGAAAATCCGTCGTCAATAAGGTGTATAAATAATGGACTATCAATAAATATGAAAAACGTCAGCCAGCATTTGACTCTATGATGAATTGTATTTGTAGACAAGGTTATTTTATTGACCATAGAACTTACGAAATGATTACTTTAAATAGAACTGCGGATAATTATTCTTGTTTCATCAACTTGTTAGCCAATAATTTACTTTGTTTTAGAAATTGTTCATACTAGAGCATGTTCCTACTTATCGAATCATCTGAGATTTATAAAATCAAATAGCGAATATATTATCACTGGTTAAGAAATTAATTCTATAAAGAACTTTAAATTGTTGTTGACAACGATAAAACGACTTAAGGGGACTTACTGGTTTTTTTTTGCCTGAAAACTATAAAAGAGAAAATTTTAATTAAATACCATATGTAACATACACTGACTTTAGTATACATGCCAAGTTTGGGGAAAATCTACCGCCCAGGTATTTTTGAGGGACCCTTTGACTCTCAAAATACAGGTACATTAATTAAAGAATATTATATGGGAAAGTGCCAATTTTTTGCACTTTAAAGCATATTATACAAATATACAATATAATTTTTGCTCAAACTTTAAATATATGATGAGTAATACTATATTGTACATTATATGTAAGAACCACAAAATTCTACCGCCTTGTTACATGTACATGAGGGGGCATCTCAAAATGCCATAAAATAACGATTTTCCTGGTTTATCTAGTCTTGGAGTACTACAAAATATGATGGATACAAAGGATTTATACAAATAATAAGAAATACAAACATCAAAAACACACGGTGACGACGTCAATCTACATATCAGTTAAAAAATCGCTTAAAAAAACCCAGTTATTCAAAAATTGAGAGGTCTACGCGGTCTACAGGTCGACAGGTCTACAGGTACGAAATTGGATGATGTAGACCTGTCGACCTGTAGACACGAAGACCTGTAGACTTTTATAATCCAGTACCAACCAAATATTATTCAACTGGCATGTAGACCTGTAGACCTAAAGACCTGTAGACCTGTCAAACAGTAGACCCGTAGACCTGTCAAACAGTAGACCTGTAGACCTGAAGACCCATAAACCTGTCAAACTTTAGACCTGTACACATGTCAACCTTTCAACCTGCAGACCCATAGACCTGTAGACCTGTCAACCTGCAGACCGGTTGACCTGTAGACCTGACGATCCGTAGACCTATAGACCTGAAGACCCGTAGACCTGTAGACCGGTCTTCTTGTAGACCTGTGGACCCATCGACCTGTCCATCTGTAGACCTATCGACCTGTCGATTGTTGACCTATTATCCTGCATCATTGTACATCTTGTAAACTTCTAAACTTCTTTTATAAATTTTTAAATAAAACTTTCATATAACCAAATTACATTATTTGTAAGGACTTTTGGCATGTAATACAGACACATTCATTTCATTATTAATTCAATATTTCATTATGATACATACTAATTCATATTCAATAATTAGTTTACATTAAAAATAAACATATTTTGATTTCTTTTTTTAATAAATAATAATGAATAGTCTGCATTAATTTACTTAAATATTTTTGTTTTCAAATACGAACTAACTTGGGCCAATTTTTCAACCCGTAGTGTCTTAATGCTGTTAAGTTTTAATAATCAAATGAGAAAAAAGATGTCTTAAAACAATAAATACGCTTTATTTTACCATGATGCACGAAATATTGCGCAATGGAAACCCCAGTCGGCCCCTTTAAATTCATACAGTGAGTCAAAATCATGTGTTTCTTTTAAGATATCTGTATCATACCGAGAAAGACTTATGAAAATTATGAATATATAGCTAGATAAGACAATTAAACTGCAAGAAAAGACTGCGCAATATAAGTGCCGGAAAAACAAAGGTTATATCTACCGTTTCGTTATTTTCGTGTATGTCAAGGTCATGTCACGTTTATTTGTAGCTCAAACTTGTAAACAACATTCAACTGGAGCATGCAAAGGTGAGAAATATGCTTTAACAATTTTAAAAGGATTGCATCAAAATCTTTGGTCTACTTACATTCATTCCTGAGTACCTGAGACCATGGTAACTATGGAAGCTCATTCACCTTTTCTGCGCACGCGTAAAACAGGGAGGAAGAAGTATTTTTTGCTATGGGGCATACTGAAATTTTTTTCACTTTTTTTTCCTCTATAACAATAGAATTTTTAGGTTCTAAAACCTGTTATTTTCTGAAACCTAATACTTTTAGGCATTGAACAAAATCTATACGGGTCATTGAAAAATTCTACATTTGTCAATTTTCCCCTTTGTGCGTCACGGTGTCTCTTTAAAGCAAACAAGACCATGTAATTTATCCTTGAAAAACTGGGTTATTTCGATAACATAACACAAGGTACTTATCAGATCCAATCTGCACTTAAAACGGAGTGAAAATGTCTACAAAAGGTAGGTGCAGTATATGATTTAGGATAAGACTTTTAGAGGGCGGATCCCTCCCTTCAGAGAAGATCTTCCTATGGGTAACACGTATGTATGTAAAATATATTGATTTCTTTTGAAGACTATATTTTTATTACAAAAACTATGAAACTGAGAGCCTTCTCGCCAATATGGTGTCTCTAGTCTTTTTCCATCTTCAATCTCGCAGCAAATACTTGTATACGATATATCCTGGTGAGCTTGAGATAAAAGATACCACCGAGTCCGACACTTCTGCTACATACTTGGATATTTTACTTGAAAAAGACACTAATGGTAATCTAACAACCAAGCTATATGATAAACGTGATGACTTTAACTTTTTTATCGTCAACTTCCCTTACTTATGCAGCAATATACCTTCATCACCTGCATACTGACTGTATATATCTCAGTTGATTCGATACGCAAGAGCATGCTCTACGTATGAACAATTTCTTAAACGAGGTAAATTATTGACAAGCAAGTTGATGAAACAAGAATATCAGCAGTCTCGTTTAAAGTCATCATTTCTTAAGTTTTATGGTCGATGCAATGACCTTGTCAGCAAATACAATTTATCATTGAGTTAAATGCGGACTGACGTTTTTCATACCAATTTTTAGTCCATTATTTATGCAATGAATTGACGACGAATTTTTCCCCCCGTTATTTCCTGATCATGACAACGAGCACAAGGCGGGTGTGACCGGTCGGCAGGAGATGCTCACTCCTCCATGGCACCTGATCCAACCTCTGATGTTTCGGAGGTCCGTGTTTGCTCTGCTCTTATTTTGTATGTTGTTTAATGGACTTTGAGATTGAATACTGTTCGTTATCTCCATATCCTTCTTGTACCACAGAAACGAGATGCTGGTGAATCTTAATTTTAATTCCAATTTTGTGTTAATAAGGTTAATAATTACAATAATCAAAAACAGATTTCGAGTACATTTCCTTGTTACTTTCGTTTTCAACAAGGCCAAACTTGCAATGGATCGTTATAGACCCGACATATGTGACGCCATTCATTGACTAAATCAGCGGAAATTGCCGACCTTTTAACAATATAATAAAATCAATTATATTTTATATGTGTACTCTCTTTTTTTAACAGATTTATTAAACTTTTTAAAAATCATACTATGTATTTGGGGATAAACTCAGTTTTACGAATTTCCGTAACGTCATAGTCTAGACTGCGTAATAATGCAGTGTACCATATTGAGGAGCGCGGATTTTTCTGTGACCCTTTTCGCCAGATGGAGGGGTGAAACATTCCTAATTGATTTATTAATGAAATTTACTCATTACGGATGTCTTCAGGATTATTCTTAAGGTAGGATCTTCTCTGGTTTCTGACAAGATGAAATATTCAAAGTATATTTGCTCAGATGTCTTGTATATTTAGGTGTATGGGATTTAAAAGACCATATTTTTCTTTCCTCATCACAATTGTACAACATTTAATAGAAACGGTAAACTGCGTTTGAAAAATAGCAGGGACTATATTTTTGGCGGAATGGTGGCGTATGAAAATATTTTCTTTTCTGCCTCATAATATCATAATAGAACAATGAATTTAGTTATAATTTTAATACAATCAAAGACTTGAATAAATTTCAAATGTAAGTTTAATTTATAATAAGGGACTAAAGTTTCAAAATATATCATTCAAATAGATATGATTTTGCAAACAAACTAAAACTATGTAGCTTTTAAACGCTTCCAATCAAAGTGCAGATTTGAGCCAAAAATCCATAAAAAGTATATTTTCTCTCTTATTGAAATTAAAAGTTAAATATAGGAAGCATATTTAAATAACTAATATATCCTAAAAAATTAAGAAAAACAGCGATAATTTGGATTAGCCAATATCCAGGTTAGTCAAATTATTTATGTAAATTTCTTAACATCACGCTATAGACCCGATATAGTAATTTATCTTTTTATGCAAAAAGGACAATCTTTAAACGTTTGAAAAAGAAGTAGGCGTCACATGATTGGCAACAGTATTTTTTATTCATAATGTCAAGGAAAAAGATAATGACCTTGACCTGACCTTGCCTCTAATATAAAAAGGTCAAATTTAATCTCACTGATACTATCACCTACTGATGTTGTCTTCTTGATTCTGTGAAAATGTCATTAATTTTTAAATACAAGATATATGAGAAGAATCCTACCTTAACATGCACACAACAAGCTAAAAATACAAGATTTTGTTATGACATGGTATAATTTCCCTCTTTTACGTTAAAAATATTTTATGTTTCTTAGTTCTCCGGCCAAACGACTGATTATTTTTGTTAAAAGCAGACAAAAACAAATAACGTCTTGTAAAAATGAAATATGTCATACCAGTACATTAAAAGGAAATGTGGAAAGAAGTTAAACACAGTTAACAAAATAGGGGTAAGAAAAGGGGACTCAAATATATTACACAATCTGACCTCCAGCACCATAATGACATTGTAACATGATATACATGGGCAAACGGGGGTCAACCAAACTAGAATAAGAATTCAAACCCTGTAATCTCTCACAAGGTACAATATACATGTATTTCAAGTTGAACCCCTTATAAACATCATAAGATTCAAAGAAATATACAAAATACTCTAAACTGCTGCTTGCCATCAAAAAGTGTTGGTAAAACAAAATAACAAATAGTCACAATCCAATCAGAGATTGGATCCACCCACCCAAACGCGTCTTGGAAGGAGACGCAAAATTAGATAACAGGATGATTCATACAGAAGTCTCCTTCCAAGACGCGTTTGGGTGGGTGGAAAAAAAAGAACAAGTGCACTTATGGGCCCCGGTAAAATGTGAAAAAATAAACAATCGAATTAAGCAAAATTTTTCATTCCAGATCATTAATTGATATCTAAAACGTACGATTCAACAAATTTTACCGCTGAAATCCACGAATATACAAAGAACAAAACCATAGAATGTGGCAGGGGTCAGCCGACATTTGTGATTTTCTGTAGTAAATCGAGAACGGTCAATCATTTCAAAGCTTTTGATGTTACTATGAGCCTAACTTTGTACAAACTTGTGCAAATGACAAAAGACGCATAATAAATTTATAAAACTTGTGTGAAAGTAGGAAATTTGCACACGATTAGGCTAGTACTTGAAATATTAAAAAGGTACAAAAAGTACAATGTTTTTCCAATAGCAAGTGAGATCTATTTACCTGTATGACCCATGCTGAATCCATGTGTGGGAAAAATTATTTAAAATACTTATAGTCACGTGAGTTTTATCCAGGTAAACATCCCTCAAAGTTGATCACTGTAAAACATCGGCAGGTTTTATATCATTTAGTCAAAGTCGCGCCGATTAAGGTGATGCTTAACGTGCGTTTTAATTAGAAATATCCACTTATTTCTAACTAATACCAAAAGAGAACGATTTGGTTATATATTCTTAAGTAAAGTGGCACATAAAAAGGGCCCATTAAGCATTGCTTAAGTGAACTTGTCCTTTTAATATACTCAGTAAAAAAGACAATACAATAGTCATTTTAAACAAGAAAAAGAAACATACAATATGACTGAGTGAAAACAATATTTTCTGACAAAAATCAGATGACAATACAAAAGACAAAACATGAAACAGTTTTTTAAAAAAAAATTTACAAAACATCTGACTGTTTCCAAATATAACCCAGACAGCAAAATTGGAATTTATTATTATGAATACTGACCTTGTTGACTGCAAGCAACTTCTTACTAGTCAACAAAGGTGTCAAACATACACCTTGCTGAATAAAAATGTGCCTCTTGACAGTAGACAACTTCTCACCGGTCAACCATGGTGTTAATCTAGGCCATGTTGCACGAAAATGTGCCTCTTGACTGCGCGGAATTCTGACCAGTCAACTAAGGTACCAAACATACATTAGTTTGCATAAAAATGTGCCTCTTAACTGCAGACAACTTCTGACCCATCAAGAGGAAAAATACCCCCGGTAGATTACCAAACTGAGGGTTTAAATTTGTGAGAAATTGTATAAGGAGCCTGTGAACAGACAACTTCTGGCTTGGTCCCTGTTTCACAGGTGTTTCCAGACTATTTTGCATTATTTAAATTTGTAAATGTTGGATCCCAGCAGGTTTGTTCTTATGGTTGCGAATTTTATACATGATTAACAAAGAATAATTTCATTTTGTTTCTATTCTAGCCTCTCATTAGTTGATTTCCAAAAAGGAACGCAAATTATGTATAATCGGGTTTTATGGGGACACACCCTTTTGACAACCACCTGAATCATCTGTATCAATGCAATCCCCTCATTTCCAGTCATCGGGATTCATGTAAAATTCCAGATTTAATAAATAGACCCTTAACGTCAAACAGTATCTCGATCTTACCTCATGTAAGCAAACATTATGGCTGCTAGGTCTATGAATCAGGTCTTACTGGTACCTTCCCTCGCTTTCCATCACTTCCATTCCTACGGTGTATTATTGAGCGGCAAATTTGAACTCATAAAAAGCAACACAATTTCACATCCACAGTTGTTTAATTATAATAAAATTCAATAAGTAATGACTCGAATCCTCGGCCAAATTATTCGAGTATAACCTGGTTTGGGCCAGTTTACGCCTTTTTTATAATCCGCTTCATTTAATTAAGAAATAAGGTATCATTTTAAAACATCTATCGGGGTATAAATACGGGTTGGTCACGAGATTAAATTCCATAAAGCCCGAAGGGCTTTATGATGAATTTAATCTCGTACCAACCCGTATTTATAGCCCGATAGATGTTTTAAAATGATACCTTATTACTTATATTTACATTTATGACTTATTCATACTTTATATTTGCCTGATTGTGACTTTTGACGTGTCAGATACATTATTTTTCAAACCCAACGGCATGTATGTAATCAACTGAGCGCGTCGACCCTTTATGACGTCACTGAGAAATTACGTCATACGTTTATCCATACGCACATCTATGACCTCTTGACCCCGTACCTGTATTTATACAGTTATAGATACGCATTGCTTTCAGTAGTATTATATAAAGAAAAACATTTGCAAATGTAAATATTCTGAAATATTACATATTTTATTCACTTAACTGATAGCAAACATAAAAGACATGATTTGGGGAATAGTGATTGGAAAGCAAATCACCAATGAATTAATGTATATATATATCGCTTACTGATATTGGAAGTGCTGGATTCTACTAAACATAGTGTGAAATCTTGCATTTTCCTAACTAATTAGTTTTATGAGTGTTTTCTCCTTGCATGCATCAGCATGCTTATATCGTTATTTAAGAAATAAGGTATCATTTTTAAACATCTATCGGGATATAAATACGGGTCGGTCACGAGATTAAATTCCATAAAGCCCGAAGGGCTTTATGATGAATTTAATCTCGTACCGACCCGTATTTATAGCCCGATAGATGTTTTAAAATGATACCTTATTACTTATATTTACATTTGTGACTAATTCATACTTTATATTTGCATAATTGTGACTTTTAACGTGTGAAATGCATTATTTTTCAAACCCAACGGCATGTATGTAATTCACTGAACGCGCGTCGACCCTTTATGACGTCACTGAGAAATTACGTCAAACGATTATCCAAACGCACATCTATGACCTCTTGACCCCATACCTGTATTTATACAGTTATAGATACGCATTCCTTTCAGTAGTGTTATATAAAGGAAAACATTTGCAAATGTAAATATTGTAAATTATCAAATTTTTTTTTCTTGCATGGTAAATCCAAAAAAAATTTTAATGCGTAATACAATTAGGAACATCTCTTTAATTGCTTTTTGTTGACGAGGCATGATTTTGATTTGTATCCCAACCAAGGGCAAAACAGTCTCAACTTGAAGTAGCTGCACACCTGAGGGACCTGAAGCATCTGTAAAAAGCAAATCCTTTTCAGCCTAGGTCCAAATATTTTGTAAGATACTGATTCCCATTGAAGTTAAATGAAAGTGAGACTACATATATAAGTCAGCTCCTGTCTCAAAGAGATTTTAGCCTAAGGTTGGTGATTCAATTATTTAAATTTTAGAGGCGACACAAGAAGATCTTCCCTGGGACAGCTACAAGACAAGTAGAATTTAGAAGTCCAATTGAAGATTGTATATATTCAAGCTTTATATTTCTTCCAAGCTTCTTGTAACTTACCGGGTATATCTTACTTTTACCAGTTCGGCCCATGGTAATCTACAACTGTTTTTAGCAAATCAACTCTAGTGCCATGGTAATAGTTGGACTTTCTCTTTGGGTATACCAAGGTTAACTGGATCAAAATAATCATGAATCACCCTTTACTTTCTTGGGTCTGACTCTGGAACAACTCCAAGAGGAGAGGTGAATTTAACAAAATATGTTTCAGTGAAAGAGCCTGTAATTCTACCCTTTTCTTTTCCTATCCTTAAAAAAATGTTAATGATCCTAGGATGACCTAAAGCCTTTTTTTGATTTCTAAAAAGTTATGTTTTACGTGGTTTAATACCATCTGGCATAAAACCTTGTAAAGATCCCTCTGAAATGACTTTCAATTTCTCTTGATCATAACCTTGATCTATTCAAATGAGTCGCTTTATCCTGACTGAGGTTAGTTTTAAGGTAAAAGTTTTATGAATTATAACATTTAAACTGCATCAATCAATTGAGTTATAGTGATTGGAATTTAAAATTTTGGGCCCTGCTGCATATCTATAGTCCCTTATTTAAAAGACATTGACAAAAGTTTGTCAATGCACTTAGCAAAGACATAAAGTCTATAAAATCAAATTCATTATTACAAATTTAGGATATAGTTTTTACAGCAACTATTGGATTTAGTGAAAAACCATTTGATTATGATATCATCTAACTCAATGGACTTGTGGATAGATCAGTCCCTAGAAACATGGACCAAAACACCACCCAAACTTCTGCTGTCACACTACTTTGATATGTTGAGGCAATGTCCTTGGTAATGGGCACTTGTTTGTCCACTGCTGTCTTGTCTGTGCAGGCATATCTGATTCCTGGCTGTTGTTTCGACATGGCCTATATAGCTTCTGCAAGTGTTAATAATAACCCAGTGTGAATGGTGTCTGTTTCTACTTTGGTGGCATTGTTAAACTCCGGAAGAATAAATTTCTTAACTACTATCCAGTACAGGGAAAATTAATCTTTTCTACACCAAGTGCTCTGATCTAAATCAACATTTTTTGCTATGTAATATACAATTGAATAATCTGAATTCTGAGATAATGACATAATAATTTTAGTGTATTGCACAACAGCAATACTTCAACAGGGAAGGACACGTTGTGTAAATTCCAACATAAGAATATGTCTACATATTTGTAGCATAAACTATTCTCATTATGCATTAAATTAAATCAACATTTTTTGCTATGTAATATACAATTGAATAATCTGAATTCTGAGATAATGACATAATAATTTTAGTGTATTGCACAACAGCAATACTTCAACAGGGAAGGACACGTTGTGTAAATTCCAACATAAGAATATGTCTACATATTTGTAGCATAAACTATTCTCATTATGCATTAAATTTCCCCAAAAAAGAAAGCAACTATGCATTCTTAAACATTTCAAATCATATTTATATAAATATTATTTAAAATAATTGTATCGATAACTTGTGCATGTGATTCTGGAGAACATGACAATACGAATTGAAAATCTTATACGATGTATATTTCTTAAAAATATAATAAATAATTTTGTTGAATAACATAAAGTCCAAAATAAGGAAAAACAAAGTTTAAGAATGTATGATGGACAGGAAGGTAATTGTTCAGTTTATTTGTAACAGTAAATTGCATGTAAATATACACAGATATATATGACTTCAATGTTGAAGTAATTAGTGTAACCAAAAAAGCTGAGAAATATTCATTTTTCATAAAAATAAGAAAATAATCAAGGGTAACTAATAAATGTAAAAAAAGAAAGAAAAATATGTATCATTTATAAGTCAATAAGAGGGATCTATATGTCCCTGAGCATACATGCATGCATTGCGATTTTTTTCAGAAAATTTGTGAAGCTTTCAGCCTTCAGTGTCAATCAGATGATTAGTTTCATCCAGAAAAAAGATCATAAAACTGTAATATAGGTCCCGATTTCATCTTCTGATCTAGCTCCTGACAATACTTACTTGTATCTGTTTATGTCATGACCATTTACTGATATTGTTGGACGGATAAATTGGTGAATGAGTTTTAGTTATTGGGCTTCTGGGTCTGTGCGTTGAATCTTTCACTGATCAAGTGCACGCCTCTCTATTTCCCCGCATGCTTTTAGATTTTTAGTGCTCCAAGGCAGGCTAGGCAAATCCATCGTCTCATGATGAAATGTCTTAGTACGTTTGTCGGATTTATCAAACCATTATTTGAATGAAAACTATTTGAGGTAAGAGAAGGGATTGTTTTAAAAGAGAGGTCTTTGTAGATTATGATTTTCTGATACTGGCTTACAAATTTATTTTATTCCAGATTTATAATTAATAGATATAATGTAGGAATGTTCTCTTGATGGCACCGCCCTTGTTAAAGGTTTGCACCGTCTAACATATTAGTTACAAAATAAAATACAAAATGAAAAAGTAAAAAAAATACATTTAGATATCACAATTTATCGATCAGTACATATTTTAAACAGAGAACTTGCTGGGTTTTTTCAACAGGTTTACGGGAGAGGTTGAATGATGGGGAGAGCCTCGTTGTGGCAGAGGGATATATATTTGAATTTGAAAGACGTGGTTATTTGAAAGCCGGAAGTTTTGTGCCGGAAGTCGTGCTCGATCATCCAGAGCTCGTCAAATCCTTACACGAAGAATATGTTCATGCTGGTAGCGATGTTGTTCTGGCTTTTACGGTAATTCTTTTTATCATGGCCAAGATAGATCTTTGATAATTAAGCCTTGTTCCGTCAGTCCAAAAATAATGTTTGCATGTACCTTCCTTTACTTAGGGAAAATATACACATACAATATTTTGAAATTTTATTTCTGTGTTTTAGTTTTCTGATGTCTCGTTCATAACTATTACGGTCATTTTAAATTTGGACGATCGCTGTATGTCAATTCAGTTGACCTTAACAGGAGTCCTGATAACTTTCATATTATCTTAACACATTTTTTTATACTGAACTGATAGTTTTATTTTCATGGCATTAGAAAGATTCGAACCTGATCTTAGGATGCAAAATAATCCTAGTAATATTTTTTAAGAATATGCTTTTTATATGCCTTCGGAAATATTTTGACTCTTATTGAATTGACTTGAGACACTTGAAAATGTATTTGGAAGGCTGCATTTAGATCTTTATTACTGAGACAAGTCCCTGTGTTTGGCTCTTAAACTGAAAGACAGAGATAGGCCCTTCGATGACTTTTTGTTTAATAAAACATAATCAATTACACAAGGACCATAAAAATAATTTTGATTCTTTGCAGTATTACGCCCATCGTCAAAAACTAAAGCTGGTGAATAGAGAGTCGGACTTGAAAGCTATGAATATGAAGGCTTTACAAATAGCACGGGAAGTTGCAGACGACAATGGTAAATTGATGGCAGGTAACATCTGTAACTCCACCATTTACAAAAATGGAGATGAAAAGGCAATACAGGATACAAGAGATATGTTTAAGGTAAGAGAAACAATATTTCAAGTAGAAAAATGTTCAAAATCTTTTCCTCTAAAACTGATTAATCTAGATAGAAATCAAAATACTAAAAGTACTGAAAGCCGCTTATCATGTGGGATTTTACATCAATATTTTATGTTTGCAATCAAAGGCAAGTAAGTGTAAATTCTCTATATATGTTAAGCAGTTAGGCCAAAATCATTTTTATTTTATTGTATCACGGTCTAGAATCATTTTAACATTTAAAAAAGTACCAAACTAACCGAATACTTGAACTGCATTAGGTCGAGATCGAAACCAGAGCCCAAGTCCACATTTCTTTTTCTAATCCCTCGCGAAGTAATTGTTTTGAGGCTAGATTATTTGTCCATCGCAAAATTCATTCGCTCCTAATGCCTTTACATTCAATATTTTACCTTTCTATGCAGGAACAAATAGAATGGGCGGTGGAAGGACATGCAGATTTCATCGTTGCTGAGACATTTGGTGAATTTGGAGAAGCTATGCTTGCTTTGGAATGCATTAAACAATATGCAAAAGGTACAGATGTTAATCGCTTAGTGACCGGGTGCAGTTAAATACACGTGAGACCTCTAGTAAAAATAACAATTTGCAAGTACATGATTCAAAGACTACACAATTTTATGTGAAAACTTTATCACATGACATGTTATATACCGACTCAAGGAGCTTGTTATACACCTAATGTGTAAAAGAAATTCTTACAAGGCCACTTTCGGACAACTCTTCAATTCATTTTTAGGGAAATCCAATTCATGTTATTAACGTTAACTGTATCAATCAGATTAAAATCAAATTATTTGATCCACTCGTGTAGCGATCTATGAAACGGATCAAAGGATCTGATTTTAATCTTATTGTGTCTCTTTTTTGCAGTATGTGACTTTTATTACATCGCACCTTGATTTTTGAACATAACAATTTCTGATAATTTTATTTAAAAAGAATGTCTGCCATAACAGATTTCTTAGATGCTGTTTTTAGAGCTTCTGACTGTTGATTCTTACATTATGAAAAGTGAACAAAGTTTGATTTCGCAGGATTACCTTCTGTGATAACGTTGTCGGTTCCTATGACGACAGTGATGATTGATGGAATACCTGTGGACGAGGCCTGCAGACGATTGGAGGAGGCCGGGGCTGACGTAGTGGGTGTAAATTGTGGGCGGGGTCCAGAAACAATAATTGAGCCGCTGACAATGATTCGAAAGGCTTGTAAAGTAAGAATTTCATTTATATCTCCAGATTCTATTTTAAATTAATCATTCACTTACATTATATATTGGATGACTAGAATCCGTTACATACAAACGAGTATAGTCGTCTTCTAATTCAGAAGTTTAATATGTCTGAAGTAAGTTTATTCTGTTTAGTATCCCCTAGGTCAAGCCTGTCTACATTATCAAAGATTTATAATTGAATTACTCAGTACATGTATCTGTAAACATTCCCTTATTTGCAGGGACCAATTGCAGCGTTGCCTGTTCCTTACAGAACCAATAAGGATCAAGTGACGTTTTTCTCTTTGACAGTGCCAGGAACAGGTGAACCGTTAACATAGACCTTTTAATTATTCAATATACACATATTGAATAGTTAAAATAGTTATTTAAGATATTTAATACTGTATTGTATAATGTCGTGTATCTTCAGTTAATTTAATAATGCATGTATCTTTATTAAGCTTCTTATTTAAACAACATACATACCTTAATCTGATAGCATTACAGATATGGGAAGGGAATAAGAGTAAATAGTAAAAGTAAATATATCTGCAACCTTTTGAATACAATTTGATATTGAAGAAAAAAAGAGGAAAGGGTAGTGTCTTCCTATGCTATAACAAATTGAATAAGCTTTTTTTCCACTGATTTGTAGAGAAAATGGCATTTCCGCTGGATCTTTCCTCTTGTATTTGTACTCGCGAGGAAATTCGGAAGTTTGCAGAACAGTGCAAGGCCTTAGGTGTCCAGTATGTTGGATTGTGTTGTGGGAACGCCCCATACTTTCTCCGGGAGATAGCAGCTGTTTATGGAAAGTCAGCCCCGGCTCTGAAATACTCCCCGGAAATGGAGAAGCATTTCATTTTCGGAGACGAGAAAAAGAATGATCCTTATTTTACAAAACAATACAAAACTGTTCTCTCGAAAAAATAAAGTCGAACTTGTTCATTACATTTACATGTAAAATAAAAAAAAACCGATGTAGTGGATTCAACGAATATATACATGTATGTCTTTTTTTGTTCTATATAAATTTATGAATTTTCAGTACAGTTATTTTTCATATTCTTTATCTTCATATATTCTTTTGAATGAATATTCACGTCTAAGATTATTACTTGATACAAAAATAAAATATTATAATCTTCATAAAAATATATGAAATTTCGGTAAGGTTTAATTTGCTTAATTAAAAAACGTGGGTACAAAACGGGAGAATATCACAAACAATATATCTTGGGGATACTTGATTGCTCAAAGTTTGTACATCATTTCACTGAGTACATGCCACTTTTCTTAATTAATCTATTACTATTCTACTTTTTGGATGTACTGTAAACCAACTTTTATTCGCAAAGACTTTATTTCGCGATTTACCGGGGATAAACTAGTTGGCGACAATTAATTTTTGCGATCGAGCATATTTTGGATCTGTTGTTAATAAGCACATAGACTTTAAAGACCAGTTCGCGACGAGAAATATTCACGATGACAGAGCTTTCGCAAATCTCGCGAAGAATTCTCGCACGCGAATAAAAGTTGCTTTACAGTATTTTAGATATGAAACTGAATGAAAATAGTATTAATTTGAAAACATCGTTGGAATAATTTAAGGTGCTTATACATCGTATAAGATTTTCAATTCGTATTGTCATGTTCTCCAGAATCACATGCACAAGTTGTCGATACAATTTTTTAAAAATAATATTAATATAAATATGATTTAAAATGTATAAGAATGCACATTTGCTTTCTTTTTCGAGAAATTTAATGACAAAATGAAAATAGTTTATGCTATATATATGTAGACATATTCTCATGTTGGAATTTACACAAGGTATCCTTCCCTGTTGAAGTATTGTTGTTGTGCAATACAGTAAAATTATTATGTCATTATCTCAGAAAGTAGTTAAGAAATTAAATCTTCCAGAGTTTAACAATGTCACCAAAGTAGAAACAGACACCATCCACACTGGGTTATAATTAAAACTTGCAAAAGCTATATAGGCCATGTCGAAATAACAGCCAGGAATCAGATATGTCTGCACAGACAACACAGCAGTGGACAAACAAGTGCCTATTACCAAGGACATTGCCTCAACATATCAAAGTAGTGTGACAGCAGCCAACTTAAGTTTGGTCGGTGTTTTCGTCCATGTTTCTAGGGACTGATCTATCCACAAGTCCATTGAGTAAGATGATATCATAATCAAATGGTTTTTCACTAAATTAAATAGTTGCTGTAAAAACTATATCCTAAATTTGTAATAATGAATTTGATTTTATAGACTTTATGTCTTTGTTAAGTGCATTGACAAACTTTTTTCAATGTCTTTTAAGAAAGGGGCTATAGATCTGCAGCAGGGCCCAACATTTTAAATTCCAATCACTATAACTCAGTTGATTGATGCAGTTTAAATGTTTTAGTTAACACATTTATAATGCATTAAACTTTAACCTTAAAACTAACCTTGGTCAGGCTAAAGCAACTCATTTGAATAGATCAAAGTTATGAACAAGAAAAAATGGAAGTCATTTCAGAGGGATCTTTACAAGGTTTTATGCCAGTTGGTATTAAACCACATAAAACATAACTTTTTAGAAATAAAAAAAGGCTTTAGGTCATCCTAGGATCATTAACATTTTTTTAAGGGTAGGAAAAGAAAAGGGTAGAATTACAGGCCCTTTCAATGATACATATTTGGTTAAATTCACCTCTCCTCTTGGAGTTGTTCCAAAGTCAGACCCAAGAAAGTATAGGGTTATTCATGATTATTTTGATCCAGTAAACCTTGGTATACCCAAATAGAAAGTCCAACTATTACCATGGCACTGGAGTTGATTTGCTAAAAATAGTTGTAGATTGCTGGTAAAAGTAAGATATACCCGGTAGGTTACAACAAGCTAAGAAGAATTATAAAGCTTGAAGATATACAATCTTTAATTGGACTTCTAAATTATACTTGTCTTGTAGCTGTCGCCTCTAAAATTTAAGTAATTAAATCAGCAACCTTAGGCTAAAAACTCTGTGAGACAGGAGCTAACTTATATATGTAGTCTCACTTTCATTTTACTTCAATGGGAATCAGCATCTTACAAAATATTTGGACATAGGCTGAAAGAGATTTGCTTTTCACAGATGCTTCAGGTCCCTCAGGTGTGCAGCTACTTTAAGTAGAGACTGGTTTGCCCTTGGTTGGGATACAAATCAAAATCATGCCTCGTCAACAAAAAGTAATTAAAGAGGTGTTCCTAATTGTGTAACGCATTAAAATTCTGAGGATTTACCCAAGACGCGTTTGTGTGGGTGGATTCAATCTCTGATTGGATTGTGACTGTTTGTAATTTTGTTTTACCCACCTTTTTTGAAGGCAGGTAGCAATTCAGAGCATTTTTATATGTCTTTGAACCTTATGATGTTTATAAGGGGGTCAACTTGAAATACATAATTTTTCCTTTATGGGTCTGAACTTTCCATACTTCGGTCAAGTCAGTGGCGTTTTCAGACCCATTTTCATGATTTTTCTGTTAACTCTAAGTGGTAATTACTGTAAATGATCGATATTTGTCGGTTTTTCCCCTTTGTTAATATATAAGCGGCGCTTCGAACGTTTAGGTTCAACACATAGACTTCCGGTATTAGGGAAGCGTTATCATTCCGACATTCGTATTGCATTTCAATCAAAATGCCGACTTGCTGCTGCATTCCTGGCTGTTCAACCCGTGGTGGTTTGCAATTCCCTAAGGACAAGAAGCTTAGGAAGCTTTGGGTGATAGCTATTAAAAGAAATAGTGCCGAATACCGTTCTGTGTGCCATGCCGAGAAAAAGTGGAAAAAAATATCATTGTAAACAGTCGACCCGAAACTCGAGCATTCCGTCGATGAAGTTCACTCTTAATATCTTTAAGATTCTACGAACCGTAGTCAGCCATTTGATAACTATTAATCCAAATGTTGTAATGACGATAACGCTGAAGGTTACTGAAAGTAATCTTTTGTCTTAGAGGCGAGAAAGTGTTGAACCTAATCGGTGCGCGCGCCACCTACATTGAGGGGCGAGTCATTTGGAATTTTATTTGCCATTTGGATTATCTCCCTTTACAATATTGGTTTATTTCTCATCTTTATATTTTGTGTTTGCTAAAAACAATATGTCATTGTTGATAATACTTTTTAGAATTTCATACAAATTATTAAACGTCACAAAGGTGGCAACACACGACAAACTGCTTTTGCAGACTTTTTACTCATTGAAGGAGGATAAGATAAGGTGTTCTAGCGTTGAAAGGATTATGGAAAGAAAAATCAGCTAGTTGATGGGTAACCGGGCTATCAAAATACTTATTCCATTAAAATAAATGTATATTGTACCTTGCGAAAGATTACAGGGTTTAAATTCTTATTCTAGTCTGGTTGACCCCTGTTTTGCCCATGTACATCATGTTACAATGCCATTATGGTGCTGGGGGTCAGATTGTGTGATATGTTTGAGTCCCCTTTTTTCTGACCCCCATTTTGTTAACTGTGTTTTACTTCTTTCCACATTTACTTTAATATATGACATATTTCATTTCTACATGACATTATTTGTTTTTGTCTGCTTTTAACAAAAACAATCTCAGTCGTTTGGCAGGAGAACTAAGAAGCATAAAATATTTTTTAAGCGTAAAAGAGGAAAATTATACCATGTCATAACAAAATCTCTTATTTTTAACTTGTTATGTGCATGTTAAGAATAATCCTGAAGAAATCCGTAATGAGTAAATTTAATTAATAAATCAATAAGGACTCTTTCACCCTTCAATCTGGCAAAAAGAGTCAAAGAAAAATCCGCGCTCCTCAATATGGCATACTACGCAGTCTAGACTATAACGTCACGGAAATTCGTTAAACTGAGTTTATCCCCAAATACATAGTATGTTTTTTTTTAAAGTTTAATGATTTGTTTAAAAAGAGAAAGCAGGCATATAAAATATAATGGATTTTATTATATTGTTAAAAGGTGGGCAATTTTCGCTGATTTAGTCAATGAATGACGTCACATATGTCGGGTCTATGTCTAAGTATGGCCAAGTTGAAGACGAAAGTAACAAAGAAATGTACTCGAAATCTGTTTTTGATTATTGTTATTATTAACTTCGTCAACACAGGATTGGAATTAAAATTACGATTCACCAGCATCTCGTTTCTGTGGTACTAGTATTTGCTGCGAGATTGAAGAGGGAAAAAGACTAGAAACGCCATATTGTCGACATGGCTCTCAGTTTCATAGGTTTTGTAATAAAAATATAGTCTTCAAAAGAAGTCAATATATTTTACATACATACGTGTTACCTATAGGAAGATTTTCTCTGAGGGGAGGGCTCCGCCCTCTAAAAGTCTTATCCTAAATCAAGATTTACACTGTACCTACCTTTTGTAGACATTTTCACTCCCTTTTAAGTGCAGATTGAATCTGATAAGTGTCTTGTGTTATGTAGTCGAAATAACCCAGTTTTTCATCTATAGGTTACATGTAAATGGTCTTGTCTGCTTAAAAGAGATACCGTGACGCACAAAGGGGAAAATTGACAAATGTAGAATTTTTTTATGACCCGTATAGATTTTGTTCAATGCCTAAAAGTATTAGTTTTCAGAAAATAACAGGTTTAAGAGCCTAAAAATTCTATTTCTATGGAGAGAGAAAAAAGTTTTTAAAAATTCAGTATTCTCCATAACGAAAATACTGCTTAATACTTCTTCCTCTCTGTTGTACGCGTGCGCAGAAAAGGTGAATGAGTTTCCATAGTTACCAGGGTCTCAAGTACCAGGGCTGAATGTAAGTAGACCAAAGACTTTGATGCAATCTTTGTAAAAAAAAATGTTCGAATATATTTCTCACCTTTGCATGCTCCAGTTGAATGTTGTTTACAAGTTTAAGCTACAAATAAAAGTGACATGACCTTGACATACACGAAAACAACGAAACAATAGATACAACCTTTGTTTTTCCGGCACTTATATTGTGCAGGCTCTTCTTGCAGTTTAATTGTACAATTAAACTGCAAGAAAAACCTGCACAATATAATGACATGTCATAGCTATATATTCAAAATTTTCATAAGTCTTTCTTGGTATTCTACAGATATCTTAAAAGAAACACATGATTTTGACTCACTGTATGACATTAAGGGAGCCGATTGGGGTTCAATTGCGCAATATTTCGTGCAACATGGTAAAATGAAGCGTATTTATTGTTTTAAGACTACTTTTTTCTTATTTAATTATTAAAACTCAACAGAAACTACGGGTTGAACAATTGGTCCAAGTTAGTTTGCATTTGAAAAAAAAACATGTTTCTTGCTGGGCCCTACTGCACTATGATCATCAGTGATTTAGGAGCAGAAGTAATTAAAATTGAGCGACCAGGTACAACTTTGATACACCAGTAGATAAGAATCAACTCACCGGGTAAGGTTCTTCGTGGATAATTTATAATATTAATTATATCAATTACGATTATCTTAATTTTTTGCACTCCAGGATCAGGGGACGATACTCGCTAGTGGGGGCCGCCATCTAAAGGTTCGGAATCTGTGTACTTCCTCACAGTTAACAGAAATAAAAAAGTAGCCTATTTACGATAATGAAAGAATTATTTAAATATATCAGTATGAAGTTTTTTTTGTTCAAGAAATTCTTTTACTTTTTTTTTAGTAAAAGGCATGAAAGTTATATACTATTTGACTGCCGTCACGAGAAAAGGGCCCTTAAGGTAAAATTTTCATAAATTTAGATTTTGTTTAATTTTGATAGCCGGACTTTTTCTGAATGCAAATATACATAAATTTTTAAAATATCTCACTTTTTCAGTATTTTATAAGCATTTTAGTAAGGCGCGCCATAAACAACTTTGACGTTACTCGCTGAAAACGTAATGACGTCGACTGCGTCTAAATCAATTTCCAAAAATTCTTAATTATAAATAACGCTATTTAATAAAACTCAATCGTTTTGAGAATTACTTGAGAACATATTTTTTTTCTTCCAGGCGACTAGTATGTGACCATTCCTTAGGGATTAACTTTTTTCATACTATTATATTAGAGCAGATCTAGGAATATCGTACAGGGGGTGTGGGTCTCAAGAAAATCTAGGTTATCTATTCATCTTCCTCCGTGACATTGGCTAATCTGACACCTAATAAAAGCTTTTCACATTTTAATGCGACTGTCTTAACCAATAATGAAATATTACGTCCAACACACGTTTATGTATTTTGTATGATGCCATGCGGTTAAGTTTTAATCTACCGCTATAATCCATTTTTTCTAGTTATTAGTTCAGAACATACATATATTACTTTCTCGATATATCGAAATAAAAAATATATATATGACTCGATTTCGCCTGTCCGTTACAACTCAGTGTCTTAGCATCTATTGAAAAGAACGTAGGGACAGCCAGAATTCAATTTACCCTTAAAAAAAAACCAAAATGTTGGGATTGTCACTCGAATCCAAAAACGCCATAGGGGGGGGGGGGGGTGCAGCTTAAAAATGACGCACCCCAGCTTATTTATTGCTCAATATCAGGTATCCACTTTCTAATTTTAATAATGAAGCATGCATAATAAAAAGAAAAAAAACTTTTAATGATAGATCTATTAAAAAAAAAAAGGAATTTTTTTTTTACATCTTTTCTGTTTAATAGTCATGTTTAATATATTACAAATATTAGGTTACGGGCAAACTGGACCATACGCTAAAAGAGCAGGATATGACGTCATAGTTTCTGGGGTAGCAGGGTTAATGTGCATCACTGGTCCCAAGGTTACTGCACAAAGTTGATATTCAAACACAAATACAAAAAATTACATTTACTATGCTATTAGTCGTTACGGCATTAAGTAATCAATAATGGTCTTCAGAAATCCTTTTTCACCAAAAGCACACTTTCAAATGTTTCCGCTTGCGTAGACTTGTATATTCATTGCTCAATTGTTCCTTTAGGGCGGGGAACCATGTAAGGTGGGCGTGGCTATGACAGATTTATCCACCGGACTGTACGCTCATGGCGCCATAATGACTGCTTTCTTAAAGCGACGAAAAACGGGTCAAGATAAACACATTGACTGCGATTTATTTTCTACTCAGGTTTGTCCTTTGAAATTCGTTTTCAAGAAAATAAAAACAAACAGTAATCCTTCAAAAAGAAAATGACAAACAATACGAATATGTAAATATAGCGCATAAAACAAGCTCGGACCCTCGGAAATTCCAAATGTGGTATCAGGTGCTGAGGAGGAGCCGGTATTCGTTGTTGACCAGTTACATCCGCCGTCAGCTTATTTATCGATCAAGTAGACCGAATAATACGTTAGTCAAAAGTATTATAAAATCAAAAGCCTTAAGGGGGATGTACAAGCCATATTGGATCAAATCTTGTGTAAAATAAGAAATACCAAGAATGCGCTTAATACTCCACCAAACTAGCCCAAAGTTACTCAAAGTGCTAGTGCACTCATGCAGTACCTACCTCTCAGAGACCAAAATTAGTTAAGAATTAAGTTTAATTTGTTTTAACTAGGAGGAAATTAATCATGTTAGAACTGCGCAGCTA
>PRKT01000054.1:1285648-1376268 GCA_003671525.1 Saccostrea glomerata
GAAGAAGTACAAAAACTTAATACATAATTCAAGTGAACATGGAAGGCTTAATAAAAATTTACTTTAATATTTTTGTGCAAACGAAGTATTGAAAAGATACAAGGTGTTTAAAATCGAGAATTTGTCAAGATTCTTCAAATGAGTTATCTCCCTTTGCAATTTTACATAGGTGGCGCTAGTAAAAATAAATGGCAGCCTCCATGGCTAGCTGTACGCTGCAAAGTTATTTTGATGCATCCTGTGATGTTTATTGCAAAAATATGTGTGAAGTGACATAAATTTGTTGAAAGGATTCTACAAGAACAGATTAGGCATAGTTTTCGGGCAAAAGTCTAGCCATGTGTCGTGTTGATTAGTATATTGACCTTGTTGACGTTTTCCCGAAATGTTACCCGCCTACTGACACCGTTGTGATCTATCTCAGAAGTTTAAATTCTACGGTAATCCACCAGAGTCCAAGAGTAAACTCTCAGAGAGGAGTGGCAGTCCGATTTTGTCAGCTTACTCGACTTGTAGAGGGAAGATAATGTACATTTGGACAGTTACATTTGACCAGGTAAGATCAGGTCCAGAACACTGCAGAACAATTTCTTGATTAAGATAATTAATTTTGTAGCTTGAAATAGCTATGTAGCTTTAATATGTTGACGGTGCTACCGTTAGGGCGAGCGCATATACTTATCCATTTTCATTTAGATTGGTCATGTAAATCCGCATGTGACATTCGGTGCGTATTAAATTCTGACGTCATATGACGTCGTTTGTATGTTGCTTTACCAAACCGAAGCCTGAACAAGGCTGATTTCAATCAGTTTATGAATATCTTTCTGCAATAAACAGATAAAATCATTAAATCAAGACAAGTTTATTATTCGTTTAACTTTTGTTGTTAATCTCGCGAGAATGTTGCTTTAGAGTTTGTGTATGAAGCGATGCATTGTGGGTCTAAATTACTGCGGTAAAAAATTTTAAGGAATGAATGTGCAGTAGTCTGAATTTTCTCTTTGCCCAGGCGTTTTCATTAGAGCTCGCAGTTACGTGCATCGCTTTGCGACCCTTGCTGCACTTGCTATTAATCTATTCAAAATAGCTTGGTAAAGCTTTTCATATGCAGTCAAAAGTATTTTACAAGTCCCATATGACGTTGTATTATGAGTCTTTAATAAAAAGGAAAAATCATAGATACTTGTAGCATTGCAGCTGTTGAATACTTTTAAGCAAAAGACGAATTTCCATTTTCTTAAGAGCTCGGGTACACTACCGTTAATGGAAGGTGGGTATGTCTTTTAACCACAAGGAACCACAAGGATACCACAAGGAACCACAAGGATACCACAAGGACATCTTATTTAATTTTGATGAGTCTAATTATGGTTTATATGTGCAATTTATAGTCATCTGAGTCACACAGGTGACCTTTTGCTATATGTTATTGTCCGACGTTGTGCTTCCTGTCCATCTGTTTCCTAATCTTTTGAACAATTTCAGCTTCTTTTTAGCTCTACTGGTCAGAGACCAGAAGAGCTTATGCGACAGTAAGGTATCCGTTGTCCGTTCCTCCGTCTGTCTAGCTGTCTGTCTGTCCGTCTGTCTGTAAACAATTTTTCAAAACGCTACTCCTCCTACAGTTTTGGTCTGATTTCAATATAACTTGGCACACAAGTAGACTACATTAAGATTCTTAAAAAAGTATATCAGTTTTTTTATTTCGATGAACGGTGTTGCCATGGTTACTAAAAATAGAATTTTCTGTGAAATTCCTTTAAAACGCTACTCCTCCTACAGTTTTGATCTGATTTCAATATAATTTGGCATTGTTTACAGACAGACGGACAGACAGACAAACAGACAGCTTGACAGACGAACAGAGAGACCGACGGACGGATGGACGACGATGACCTTACTATTGCATAAGCTCTTCTGGTCTCTGACCAGTAGAGCTAAAAAGAAGCTGAAATTGTTCAAAAGATTAGGAAACAGACGGGCAGGAAGCACAACGTCGGACAATAACATATAGCAAAAGGTCACCTGTGTGACTCAGATGACTATAAACTGCACATATAAACCATAATTAGACTCATAAAATAAATAAGATGTCCTTGTGGTTCCTTGTAGTATCCTTGTGGTTCCTTGGGGTTCCTTGTGGTTCCTTGTGGTTAAAAGACATACCCATGGAAGGTAATTTTCAGCACAATGTTTTTGTCTCTACTCTAGCATTCTACAATTAATTGAATGAGTCCCCAAGCATGACAGTCTACTATTTGTTAATACAAATCAGAAGCGACACACGGTTTTTGTCGATTTACTGCATACTTTATTTACTTCATCACCAAAAACAATAGAGTTTCTTTTTTACTTTATACAGCCAAAATTGAAAGATTAGTTTCCAAAGACACTGCTCGATGCTCACATTTAAAATTGTAGTTTTAGATGATAAATACAGTGAACCTTCAGATATCTGGATGCAATATATCCGAATGCTTCAGTATTCGGACGATTTTTCATCGGAACGAAAATTTTTAACATTATTTTGTCTTATTTAACTGGTAATTCAGGTATCCGGACACTTCATATATTTGGAAATTTGACTAGGAACCAAAGCGTTCGGATAAATGAGGTACCACTGTAGTTGCTTCCAATACGTACCGTACAAACCTTGTGATGTACAGTTTGTATGTCTTACTTTTGATATTTGATTGAGGGGTTAAATGATAATTGTGCACCTTGTGCTGCTGTCTAAAACTATGTAAAGAAAACTGATAGCCATTTACATGCAAATTTAAGCTGATGTGTCATCAGATAATCTTGTCGTCTAGACCTGTTTAAGTTACTGTGCACTCCCCTATGTGCGATGAGGCTTGAATAAGTATTATGATGGTATGGTTAAGGCAGTGTTTGAAAAAACTGTTGCTCAACCGCCTGAAATGCACAAATTTTGTCACAGGCAAACAGATTTGTAACAGATTACAGATTTGACACCCAACTGAAAATGAAAAACTTTTCAAAAACTTGACCTTGGTCATGACTTTTGAATGAAAAATAAAGGGTTTTTCTCATTGGGATTCAAAACCAAGGTGCACATGGATCTTAAAAAATAGATAGAAAACTTGGAATGGTTTAAGTTACAATCTTTTAAAATCTTCTCAAGAACATGAAGATGATGATAGGGAAGCATTCTCTGGTGATGTAGTGTAAAGTTAAACCCCCTTTGGGTAGGATGGAGCCACAATGGGGATCAAAGTTTCACATTGCAATATATAGGGGAGAATCTTCCCTAGAACAGCAAATTCATGATTAATATTGTAATGATATGGAAGTCATTGGAAGAAGCCTAAGTAATGTAGATTCTGTTTAAATTCAATAAATTATACTAAAGTTAAAACTGGAGACATATTGCAAATGATGAAAAAATACACTAGTAGAAAAGATATTTCACATACAGCAAAACTCGTTTACTACGAACACAGATATAGCAAATTCGATGGATATAGTGAAGTTATTTTAGATCCCCAGCTATATAAATTTAACAAATTCCTTATATGGATATAACGAGTAATTGATATAGCAAAGTAATTTCATAGGTACCGGTGACTTTGTTATAACTTTGTTTTTCTGTATTTCATAAATTAGTATTATTTTTGTTTTTTAGATGAATTAAACTCCATTTTATTTTCACAGAATGGATGCGATGGGCTGCATCATGGTTCTGAAGGAAAAGGTTACACTATTTATTACAGACAGCAAGAAAACATCATTGAACACCACCAACTAATAAGACTCCAAAGGTAAGAGAATATCTGTCATGCACCTATTTTAGATTTTGAGTGAAATTACTGCATTATATAAACTTGATATTCCATGTAAAGTAATTTATAAAATCAAAATAACCATTTAGTACCTTAATAATAATGTAGCATAAACTAAAGAATTCTAAATTGATGAATGATAAATACATGTACATGTATATTGTAATAATTAATTTAGGAATAATGGAAAATAAAATATTTAAAGATGTCAAAAAGCAGAGATTAGAGTTCAGTGGATTCCATGACGGTACTTTGGATAATGTTAATCAGGCAGCAATACTATTCAAAAGGATCTTAAGTGCATTTAAAAGAGGCTAATAAACAAAGGACAGTCACTTACTACAGAAGAGAAGCAGGGGAGATTAGTGATATTCTGAGTGGCATGACTGCACCTTACAAAGATGTAAAACTTTAAAAATTGGTGTTTACATACATGTATACAATGATTATATGATAAATGTAACTAGTAATCAATATTAATATGATTAATATTTTCAAATGTTTTTTTACATTTTACTGTTCATTAATGAAAAAAATAATTTGTGTTGTATTTGAATTTGGAAATGTAAAGGAATTTATTTTAAAATGTAACCTGATATTCTTACATGTAAACATGTACTGACGTATGTACATGGTGTATTTATTGGACTCTGACAAAAGATGATGCTACTTCTTTTTTGGTGAAATTATTAATCACAATGATATTTGTGCACATGATTTTTTTTAATTTTCCATAGGGTATGGTATCTATGAAAACTACTCAGCCTTTTTGTTTGCTATTTTTTAAATCATAGATATATTTTATTTTCTTGATAACTGAAATCCTCAAAAATTGATATTTTGTTGTTTTTTGTCAACATGAATAATCCCCCCCTTTCAGCTTGAAATTAGAAATAATACTGTAGATATAGATATAATTTGATTATTGGAAATTAATAATTGTGTTGTATTTGGATTTGGAACTATAAAGAAATTGTTTTGAAATGCTATTTATAATTTAACATGCATATTAAATATATAATTGACATTTATTTGACCGTGATGAAAAAGTGAATTTCCCATTTTTTGTATAAAACTCTTCAATGGCTTTTGGAAATTAATAATCAATTGCACAAAAATGTTTTTAATATTTTATTTGCCATAAGGTATGGTGTCTAGGAAATAAACACTGCATTTCTTTTTGGCTGTAGTGTATTTTTTCTTTAAATTTTTTATCATATAGCTGAATTTAGCTGTACATCCTTTTTAAATTGAAAATTTCAGTTTTTCTCAACATGGATTATCTCCCCTTTTCAGCTTAAAATTAAAAACTATTACTGGACGTGGTAATATTTGGATTAATTATGAAAAGTAAATTATTTAATTGTATTTGAAAATGGAAATATAAAAAAAATGGTTTTGAAATGCTATTTATTTTTTACATGCAAACATTATGGCATATATTGGACTGTGACAAAAAAAGAGAAATTACCATTTTTGTACAAAATTTATCAGTTGTTTTGGGAAATTGATAATCGTTTGCACAAAAATGTTTAAATAATTTTATTTACTTTAGACTATAGTCTCTATGAAACTAGCATGGCTTTTTAGTTTGGCTGTGGGGTTTTTAGAAATTTTTGATAGATAAAAATCCTAAAAAATGGATATTTTACATTTTTTGCCAATATGGATTATCTCCCCTTTTTAGCTTAAAATTAGAACACATTACTGGTCATAAAAATATTTTGACTAGATTTGGATAGTAACTACTTATGCTGTATATTAATAAGAAATAACCATAAATTTGTTTTATTGTTTTGTTTTCTTTTCATTTAATCTCCATTATTGGTATTTTTGCCTGTTTTTAGAGGAAATTTCAGCCATTTTTTTCCCAAAACAGTTTATCAGTTGCCATGGATACCAATGACAGAATTAAAAAAAAATTATAATTTTTTTTGGAGTATCTTTGCATACTCTACCAACATGCCAAGTTTGAAGAAATTCTGAAACCCCCCATGAATCACCCTCTGCATTATTCTTACGCGGAGCCGTACTTAATACAATTATATTAATGACATTTACCGAACTATGACGTCATAGTTTAATGACGACATAGACGTTACTATAACGTTATGTTATATACTTGTTAAGTTTCAAATAAACCACTATACGGTTCAGATGTGTTTTCTATGAGTGTTACAATCTTGACACCTCTGTTATGAAACTATCACAAAATCACGTATATCTTTGAATTTCTTAAAGTGGTGAAATCTTTTGTTAAAGTTTATAATTATATAGTAAAATATTCCACTTTAATAGGCCTTTCAGACCCAGGATAGATATATACTCAACAAAAAAAAAGAAACGCATATTCAGAATAATATGAAAATCTAAGTTTTCAGTTTAAACCTTTTTTTATTTAAGTGATTTTAGAGTGTGTTGTGATAAAAATCAAACATGTCCTATGTTGCAAATTGAAAAGTCAAGTTGATGTCATTTTCATCGCCCCCAAATTCAAGGGGCATAACAATATGTAATGCGCGACGTCTCAATTCTAGTGGGTTTCCAATATACAGATATCGTGGAGGAATACCATCTCTTTTCAGTCTCTTGCGAACAATTTATGCACTTTTATGCTGATTTTTTCATCCAGCAATTGTAGCAGCAGTTTTTACAGCAAGTTCTGAATAGCATGAGGTGCTGAAGGGGGGGGGGGTGTCTGACGGTCCCGCCTGGTTGTGATTACCTGTGGATGGCGAGATAATGGTCTTCAGATTTTTGTTTAACGGTTGCAAAGCCCATTGATTTATTCCAAATACAGATGCAACTTCCTATTGCGTAGCTCCGTTTAGTATCATCGTTAGCCTGGTTGTGTTCATCTTTGTTTCGGCGTTGCATTGCAGCATCAATACTGCAATCAAATCTTAAATATGGGTTTAATAGGAGTGTTAATAGTTTCTCTAAATCCAAAATATCAACGAAAATAGACATCCAATTTAGAAGAAAACATGAAAAACATTACTTTTATAAACATGTTTAATCAAGGGAGATAATTCAACACTTGGGTTTTAAAACCCCATGTTGTCCTTTAAATAGGTCACAGGTATCCAATGATATGAAAAATAGTTGTTCCATGTACATTCTAAAAATTTCTTTGACGTGTAAAACAATATGCGTTTCTTTTTTTGTTGAGTATATTTTGGTTGGAGCAGGAAATGATGGACCGTTTGAAATTCTCTGCAAGGTTTGTCAATGCAATGACCATTGCTTCAACTGTTTGTAAATTTGCTTTTGGTTATTGATATGAACGATTTTGTTATGTAAGATAACATTTTAATACTCCAAATATTTAGTCAGGTAAAAAATATTATGATACTTGTATTCAGAGATCTGAATTTAAAATATTTTAGTCAGATGCATTACATACATGTTGATATATATTGATAGACTCTAGATTTGGAATATTTGCACACAGAGGATAAATTTTCCACAAACAAAGCCAGAGTGATCAACAGGGACGAACTGCTCGATATCCTGAAAAATAAGTAAGTTACCATTTTTATTGATTTAATGAAGAGATTAAACAAATACGCCAAAAACTATTTCATTTTGTCAAATCTTATATTCTGTGACATGGCAGATAAAACAAACTGCAATTACTCATTGTTCTTCCCTGTAAAAAAAATCACTTTCAAGGTCCAGATATGTTCAAAAAATATTTAACATTTCATCTTAGTTTTCAAGTATTAATAACATTGCATTTCAAATACAGGTATTGTTTGCAACACTGCTTTAAAAATACAGACTGTCAAATTTATGTATATTTTAATTGAGAGAATTTCAACATTGATAAAATCTCAAATTAAGAACTGGTTAATTTAACTAATTTTCTCTAGATTTTACTCCAATACGACACAGAACTGGCTTAATAAACTGGAAAATTCTGGAATTCCATACGGTCCAATTAACAATATAGCAGCTGTTTACAATGATCCTCAGGAATCATCAAAGAAAAAGAATGTCATCTCCATAAAACAGACGAGAATTTTGTACAGTATTCATTAATCACTGCAAAGTGGAATTAAAGTATGAATGAATATAGTAAAATTGTCTACTAGCATAATTATTTTAATTACAGACATTACATTCACCAATTTTATTCTTGTAGTAAATTGTCTATTAATATATTTACAGACATTACATAATAATATGATTCAAGAAATACGTCACCCTACAGCTGGTGATATACGCCTTCCAGGTAGAATTTGTAAATTGTTTAAACTCAGGCTCAAAGACGCTTTTTTGATCGAAATGTGTCCGTTGTCTGTCGTTGTAGTCGTCGTTGTTGTCGTGTTCATTGTAAACTTTTAATATTTTCATCTTCTCAAGAACCACTTGCCCAATTTCATCAGTTTGTTCAAATGAAGAGCCATGCCCTCCTCTAACGGAAGATAATTACAAAAGAGTGAAAAATTTATGGCATCATTGAAAATTCTTCTTCTCAGGAACCAATGTGCCAGGAAAGATAAAACTCAGGTGAAATCACTGTCAGGAAGTGTAGATTCAAGTTTGTTTAAATCATAACCCCAGGATAAAGGTGGGGCCACAACGGTTAATCAAAGTTTTACATAGGAATATTTAGGAAAAATCTTCAAAACTCTTCTCAAGAACAGCAAAGCATTGATTGGTCATATTTATATGGAAGCATCCTCAGATAGTGTAGATTCAAGTTTGTTTTAATAATAACCTCCAGGGGTAGGGTAGGGTCACAATGAAAATTCAAACTTATAGCAAAAGTCACAGTTAGTAAAAAAAAATTTAACATCCTTGTGGAGATTCAATTTTGTTCAAATCATAATTTCCCCTCTCCATTCTAGGGATAAGCATTTAAGCATTTAAGCTTTTCAATACTTAACTGATTTTTTTTAATTTTTTCCTGGTCAGTGTTGAGGTGAGTGATGTGGCCCCTGAGCCTCTTATTTATTTAAACATTCTATTTAAATAAGAAAGGACTTTTGGTTATTTAGTATTTATTTTTTTTTTAAATAAACTTTGCATTTGGTAATTAAAAAAAAATTAATGACTTTCGAATTGGTTTAAGAGATGTAAATAAACAAATTTCAGAGTTGTGTTGCTATGCTTAACGACCAATCACTACTTTGTATCACATTATTCCAATACTTTTCACATTTCTCTAGTACTAAAGATATGTAGATAACGAACAAAAATCAAATTAAAAAACATTGAATCAATACAAATCAGGAGCAGATCGGACCTATAAAAATCAGAGGTGGGATCAGGTGCCATAGAGGAGTAAAAACCAAAGTTGACCAATCACACCCTCTGTGTGCTCCTTATCTTGATCCAGCAAACGAAAAAAACCTTATGGTAGGAAATTCATGATATAAATAAAGGCCTAACAATGGGTACATAGATTATAAAAAACACCAGTCAGTAGAAATGGTGGATTGTATTTGCTTACAATGTCATCGTATCGGCCATACAACTTGGATTATCCTTGTTTCATCTACTTGATAAAAAAAAATTTAAGCCATTACGTCTATCATAAAGTTTTGTTGCTAGGTCACCATGAACGTCTTTTCTAGTTATATATCCATGTCTGAAACAGATGTGTCAGACTCTGTAGTATCTTTTACTTCAAGCTCACTGGGATATATCGTGTCGACATATGAATGGTAATAACTATTGTTAATTGACAATAAGTCATCCATGCATATATATCTACATGCCAAGTTTAAGACCCAAACAAGTATATAATTATCGAAAGATCCCTATTACTTCTTTTTAGAAATAGCATTATAATGCTTTAATTATATTAATGTACAATCAGCATAATGTATAATGCATAGTTGATTCAAGAGGTTCCACTTCCCCTCGTGATTTGTGCGTGCAAAGTTCCTGAATGCTCGAAGTTAGTTTCAAAAGAAAAATATGTAAATTTATCCATAATTCAATATCTCATCGTTATAGGGCCTCCTGTTCGATTAAGTGAATTCCCGAGACATGCTCCGACAGTGCCACCTACCTTAGGGGAACATACCTATCACGTAATGAGAGACATATTGCAATTAGGTGAAGATGATATGGAGCAACTTAGAAAAGAAGGTGTTATACAGTGAGGTTTTTTTTTATTTGGATTGTTGAAATAAAATAAGATACTCAAAAGGCAAAATCCTCTACCTTGTAGTCTATGTTATATGTTTTATTACAAAACGGTTAATATCTTGCACCTTAAATTATTCCAACGATGTTTTCAAATTAATACTATTTTCATTCAGTTTCATATCTAAAATACTAGTACATCCAAAAAGTAGAATAGTAATAAATTAATATAAGAAAAAAAGCATGTACTCAGTGAAATGATGAACAAACTTTGAGCAATCAAGTATCCCCAAGATATATGTTTGTGAAATTCTCCCGTTTTGTACCCACGTTCTTTAATTAAGCAAATTAAACCTTACCGAAATTTCATATATTTTTATGAAGATAAAAATATTCTATTATTGTATTAAGTAATAATCTTAGGCGTGAATATTCATTCAAAAGAATATAAGAAGATAAAGAATATGAAAAATAACTGTAATGAAAATTTATAAATTTATACAGAACAAAAAAAGATATACGTGTATATATTCGTTAAATCCACTACATCGTTTTTTTTAAGTTTACATGTAAATGTAATGAACAAGTTCGACTCTATTTTTTCGAGATAACAGTTTTGTAGTGCTTTGTATAATAAGGATCATTCTTTTTCTCGTCTCCGAAAATGAAATGCTTCTCCATTTCCGGGGAGTATTTCAGAGCCGGGGCTGACTTTCCATAAACAGCTGCTATCTCCCGGAGAAAGTATGGGGCGTTCCCACAACACAATCCAACATACTGGACACCTAAGGCCTTGCACTTTTCTGCAAACTTCCGAATTTCCTCGCGAGTACAAAAACAAGAAGAAAGGTCCAGCGGAAATGCCATTTTCTCTACAAATCAGTGGTAAAAAGCGTATTCAATTTGTTATAGCACAGGAAGACACTACCATTGCCTCTTTTTTGTCTTTGATATTGAATTATGTTCAAAAGCTTGCAAATATATTTACTTTTACTATTTACTCTTATTCCCTTTTCATATCTGTAATGCTATCAGATTAAGGTATGTATAAAGTTTAGATAATAAGTTTAAAAAAGATACATGCACTGTAAATCAATTGAAGATACACTACATTATACAATACAGTATTAAATATCTTAAATAACTATTTTAACTATATGTGTATATTGAATAACTAAAAGTTCTATGTTAACGGTTCACCTGTTCCTGGCACTGTCAAAGAGAAAAACGTCACTTGATCCTGATTGGTTCTGTAAGGAACAGGCAACGCTGCAATTGGTCCCTGTAAATTAGGGAATGTTTACATATACATGTACTGAATTATTCAGCTATAAATCTTTGATAATTTAGACAGGCTTGGCCTAAGGGATACTAAACAGAATAAACTTACTTCAGAAATATTTAACTTCCGAATCAGAAGACGACTATACTCGTTTGTATGTAATGGATTCTAGCCAGCCAATATAAAATGTAAGTGAATGATTAATTGAAAATGGAATCCGGAGATATAAATGAAAATCTTACTTTACAAGCCTTTCGAATCATTGTCAGCGGCTCAATTATTGTTTCTGGACCTCGTCCACAATTTACACCCACTACGTCAGCCCCGGCCTCCTCCAATCGTCTGCAGGCCTCGTCAACAAGTATCCCGTCAATCATCACTGTCGTCATAGGAACCGACAACATTATCACAGAAGGTAATCCTGCGAAATCAAACAGTTCAAAATCTGTCGGCTTGTTCACTTTTCATAATGTAAGAATCAACAGTCAGAAGCTCTAAAATCAGCATCTAGGAAATCTGTTATGACAAACATTCTTTTTTTAAAAAAGATTATCAGAAATTGTTATGTTCAAAAATTAAGGTGTGATGTAATGAAAGTCACAAACTGCAAAAAAGAGACACAATCAGATTAAAATCAGATCCATGATCCGTTTCCATAGATTGCTACACGAGTGGATCAAATAATTTGATTTTAATCTGATTGATACCGTTAATAACATGAATTGGATTTCCCTAGAAATGAATTGAAGAGTTGTTCGAAAGTGGCCTTGTAAGAATTTTCTTAAAGATATAATATATAATTTTGTTGAATAACATAAAGTCCAAAATCAGAAAAAACAAAGTTTAAGAATGTATGATAGACAGAAAGGTAGTTTTTCATTTATATGTAACAGTAAATTGCATGTAAATATACACAAAGATATATGACTTCAATGTTGAGGTAATTAGTGTAACCAAAAAAGCTGAAAAATATTCATTTTCCATGAAAATAAGAAAATAATCAATCGGTAAATAATCAATGTAAAAAAAATGAAAAAATATGTATCATTTATAAGTCAATAAGGGGGATCTATATGTACCTGAGCATAGATGCATGCATTGCGATTATTTTTCTCAGAAAAGTTGTTATGCTTTCAGCCTTCAGTGTTGATCAGATGATTAGTTTCATCCAGAAAAAAAAGATCATATATCTGTAGTATGGGTCCTGCTTTCATCTTCTGATCTAGTTCCTGACATAACTTACTTGTATCTGTTTATTTCATGACAATTTACTGATATTGTTGGACGGATAAATTGGTGAATGAGATTTAGTTCTTGGGCTTCTGGGTCTGTACGTTGAATCCTTCACTGAACAAGTGCACGCCTCTCTATTTCCCCGCTATGCTTTTAGATTTTTAGTGCTCCAAGGCTGGCTAGGCAAACCCATTGTCTCATGATGAAATGTCTTACTACGTTTGTCGGATATATCAAACCATTATTTGAATGAAACTTATTTGAGGTCAGAGAAGGGATTGTTTTAAATACAGGCCTTTGTAGATTACGATTTTCTGACACTGGCTTACAATTTGATTTTATTCCAGATTTATAATTAAAATATATAATGTAGTAATTATGTTCTTTTGATGGCACCGCCCTCGTTAAAGGTTTGCGCCGTCTTACATATTAGTTACAAGATGCAATACAAAATGAAAAAGAAAAATACATTTAGCTATCACAAATTATCGATAAGTACAATATTTTAAACAGAGTACTTGCTGGGTTTTTTCAACAGGTTTACGGGAGAGGTTGAAGGATGGAGAGAGCCTCGTTGTGGCTGAGGGATATATATGGGAATTTGAAAGACGTGGTTATATGAAAGCCGGAAGTTTTGTGCCGGAAGTCGTGCTCGATCATCCAGAGCTCGTCAAATCCTTACACGAAGAATATGTTCATGCTGGTAGCGATGTTGTTCTCGCTTTTACGGTAATTCTTTTCATTATGGCCAAGATAGATCTTTGATAATTAAGCTACTGAATTAGGTCGAGATCGAAACCAGAGCCCAAGTCCACATTTCTTTTTCTAATCCCTCGCGAAGTAATTGTTTTGAGGCTAGATGATTTGTCCATCGCAAAATTCATTCGCTCCTAATGCCTTTACATTCAATATTTAACCTTTCTATGCAGGAACAAATAGAATGGGCGGTGGAAGGACATGCAGATTTCATCGTTGCTGAGTCATTTAATGAATTTGGAGAAGCTATGCTTGCTTTGGAATGCATCAAACAATATGCAAAAGGTACAGATGTTAATCGCTTAGTGACCGGGTGCATTCACGTGAGACCTCTAGTAAATATAACAATTTGCAAGTACATGATGCGAAAGACTACAATTTTATGTGAAGACTTTATCACATGACATGTTATATACCGACTCAAGGAGCTTGTTATACACCTAATGTGTCAAAGAAATTCTTACAAGGCCACTTTCGGACAACTCTTCAATTCATTTCTAGGGAAATCCAATTCATGTTATTAACGGTATCAATCAGATTAAAATCAAATTATTTGATCCACTCGTGTATCAATCTATGGAAACGGATCAAAGGATCTGATTGGAATCTGATTGTGTCTCTTTTTGCAGTTTGTGACTTTCATTACATCACACCTTAATTTTTGAACATAACAATTTCTGATAATTTTTTTTTTAAAAAAGAATGTTTGCCATAACATATTTCTTAGATGCTGTTTTTAGAGCTTCTGACTGTTGATTCTTACATTATGAAAAGTGAACAAGCCGACAGATTTTGAACTGTTTGATTTCGCAGGATAAGCCTTCTGTGATAATGTTGTCGGTTCCAATGACGACAGTTATGATTGACGGGATAGTTGTTGACGAGGCCTGCAGACGATTGGAGGAGGCCGGGGCTGACGTAGTGGGTGTAAATTGTGGACGAGGTCCAGAAACAATAATTGAGCCGCTGACAATGATTCGAAAGGCTTGTAAAGTAAGATTTTCATTTATATCTCCGGATTCCATTTTCAATTAATCATTCACTTACATTTTGTATTGGCTGACTAGCATCCATTACATACAAACGAGTATAGTCGTCTTCTAATTCGGAAGTTAAATATTTCTGAAGTTTATTCTGTTTAGTATCCCTTAGGTCAAGCCTGTCTAAATTATCAAAGATGTATAATTGAATTATTCAGTACATGTATATGTAAACATTCCCTAATTTGCAGGGACCAATTGCCTGTTCCTTACAGAACCAATCAGGATCAAGTGACGTTCTTCTCTTTGACAGTGCCAGGAACAGGTGAACCATAAACATAGACCTTTTAATTATTCAATATACACATACAAAATAGTTAAAATAGTTATTCAAGATATTTAATACTGTATTGTATAATGTAGTGTATCTTCAATTGATTTTACAGTGCATGTATCTTTTTTAAACTTATTATCTAAACTTTATACATACCTTAATCTGATAGCATTACATATATGAAAAGGGAACAAGAGTAAATAGTAAAAGTAAATATATCTGCAAGCTTTTGAACATAATTCAATATCAAAGAGAAAAAAGAGGAAAGGGTAGTGTCTTCCTGTGCTATAACAAATTGAATACGCTTTTTCCCACTGATTTGTAGAGAAAATGGCATTTCCGCTGGATCTTTCTTCTTGTTTTTGTACTCGCGAGGAAATTCGGAAGTTTGCAGAAAAGTGCAAGGCCTTAGGTGTCCAGTATGTTGGATTGTGTTGTGGGAACGCCCCATACTTTCTCCGGGAGATAGCAGCTGTTTATGGAAAGTCAGCCCCGGCTCTGAAATACTCCCCGGAAATGGAGAAGCATTTCATTTTCGGAGACGAGAAAAAGAATGATCCTTATTTTACAAAGCACTACAAAACTGTTATCTCGAAAAAATAAAGTCGAACTTGTTCATTACATTTACATGTAAACTTAAAAAAAAACGATGTAGTATATTTAACGAATATATACACGTATGTCTTTTTTTGTTCTATATAATTTTATAAATTTTCATTACAGTTATTATTCATATTCTTTATCTTCTTATATTCTTTTGAATGAATATTCACGCCTAAGATTATTACTTAATACAAAAATAGAATATTTTTATCTTCATAAAAATATATGAAATTTCGGTAAGGTTTAATTTGCTTAATTAAAGAACGTGGGTACAAAACGGGAGAATTTCACAAACAATATGTCTTCGGGAAACTTGATTGTTCAAAGTTTGTCCATCATTTTACTGAGTACATGCCGCTTTTCTTATATTAATTTATTACTATTCTACTTTTTGGATGTACTAGTATTTTAGATATGAAACTGAATGAAAATAGTATTAATTTGAAAACATCGTTGGAATAATTTAAGGTGCAAGATATTAACCGTTTTGAAATAAAACATATAACATACACGACAAGGATTTTGCCTTTTGAGTATCTTATTTTATTTCAACAATCCAAATAATAAAAAAAACCCTCAGTGTATAACACCTTCTTTTCTAAGTTGTTCCATATCATCTTCATCTAATTGCAATATGTCTCTCATCACGTGATAGGTATGTTCCCCTAGCGTAGGTGGCGCTGTCGGAGCATGTCTCGGGAATTCACTTAATCGAACAGGAGGCCCTTAAACGATGAGATATTGAATTATGGATAAATTTACATATTGTCTCTTTGAAACTAACTTCGAGCATCCAGGAACTTTGCACGCACAAATCACGAGGGGAAGTGGAACCTCTTGAATCAACTATGCATTATACATTATGCTGATTGTACATTAACATAATTATAGCATTATAATGCTATTTCTAAAAAGAGGAAATAGGGATCTTTCGATAATTATAGACTTGTTCGGGTCTTCAACTTGGCATGTAGATATATATGCATGGATGACTTATTGTCAATTAACAATAGTTATTACCATTCATATGTCGACACGATATATCCCAGTGAGCTTGAAGTAAAAGATACTACAGAGTCTGACACATCTGTTTCATATTTGGATATATTACTAGAAAAGACGTTCATGGTGACCTAGCAACAAAACTCTATGATAGACGTTATGGCTTAAATTTTGTTATCAAGTAGATGAATCAAGGATAACCCAAGTTTTATGGCCGATACGATGACATTGTAAGCAAATACAATCCACCATTTCTACTGACTGGTGTTTTTTATAATCTATGTACCCATTGTTAGGCCCTTATTTTTATCATGAATTTCCTACCATAAGGTTTTTTTTTCGTTTGCTGGATCAAGATAAGGAGCACACAGAGGGTGTGATTGGTCAACTTTGGTTTTTACTCCTCTATGGCACCTGATCCCATCTCTGATTTTTATAGGTCCGATCTGCTCCTGATTTGTATTGTTTGTAATTTTTTTAAATTTGATTTTTGTTCGTTATCTACATATTTTTAGTACTAGAGAAATGTGAAAAGTATTGGAATAATGTGATACAAAGCTGTGATTGGTCGTTAAGCATAGCAACACAACTGTAAGATTTGTTTATTTACATCTCTTAAACCAATTCGAAAGTCATTAATTTTTTTTTAATTACCAAATGCAAAGTTTATTTAAAAAAAATAAATACTAAATAACCAAAAGTCCTTTCTTATTTAAATAGAATGTTTAAATAAATAAGAGGGGCCACATCAGTCACCTCAACACTGACCAGGAAAAAAGCAAAAAAATCAGTAAAGTATTGAAAAGCTTAAATGCTTAAATGCTTATCCCTAGAATGGAGAGGAGAAATTATGATTTGAACAAAATTGAATCTCCACAAGGATGTTAATTTTTTTTTTACTAACTGTGACTTTTGCTATAAGTTTGACTTTTCATTGTCACCCTACCCTACCCCTGGAGGTTATTATTAGAACAAACTTGAATCTACACTATCTGAGGATGCTTCCATATAAATATGACCAATCAATGCTTTGCTGTTCTTGAGAAGAGTTTTGAAGATTTTTCCTTAATATTCCTATGTAAAACTTTGATTAACCGTTGTGGCCCCAACTTTATCCTGGGGTTATGACTTCCTGACAGTGATTTCACCTGAGTTTTATCTTTCCTGGCACATTGGTTCCCGAGAAGAAGAATTTTCAATGATGCCATAAATTTTTCACTCTTTTGTAATTATCTTCTGTTAGAGGAGGGCGTGGCCCTTCATTTGAACAAACTGATGAAATTAGGCAAGTGGTTCTTGAGAAGATGAAAATATTAAAAGTTTACAATGAAGACGACAACAACGACGACTACAACGACAGACAACGGACAAATTTCGATCAGAAAAGCTTCTTTGAGCCTGAGTTTAAACAATTTACAAATTCTACCTGGAAGGCGTATATCACCAGCTGTGGGGTGACGTATCTCTTGAATCATATTATTATGTAATGTCTGTAAATATATTAATAGACAATTTACTACAAGAATAACATTGTTGAATGTAATGTCTGTAATCAAAATAATTATGCTAGTAGACAATTTTACTATATTCATTCATACTTTAATTCCACTTTGCAGTGATTAATGAATACTGTACAAAATTCTCGTCTATTTTATGGAGATGACATTCTTTTTCTTAGATGATACCTGAGGATCATTGTAAACAGCTGCTATATTGTTAATTGGACCGTATGGAATTCCAGAATTTTCCAGTAAATTTAGCCAGTACTGTGTCGTATTGGAGTAAAATCTAGAGAAAATTAATTAAGTTAACCAGTTCTTAATTCAAGATTTTATCAATGTTGAAATTCTCTCAATTAAAAATATACATAAATTTGACAGTCTGTATTTCTAAAGCAGTGTTGCAAACAATACCTGTATTTGAAATGCAATGTTATTAATACTTGAAAACTAAGAAGAAATGTTAAATATTTTTTGAACATATCTGGACCTTGAAAGTGATTTTTTTTTGTACAGGGAAGAACAATGAGTAATTGCAGTTTGTTTTGTCTGCCACGTCACAGAATATAAGATTTGACAAAATGAAATAGTATTTGGCGGATATGTTTAATCTCTCCATTAAATCAATAGACATGATAACTTATTTTTTTTTCAGGATATCGAGCAGTTCGTCCCTGTTGATCACTTTGGCTTTGTTTGTGGAAAATTTATCCTCTTTGTGGAAATATTCCAAATCTAGAGTCTATCAATATATATCAACATGTATGTGATGCATCTGACTAAAATATCTTAAATTTAGATCTCTGAACACAAATATCATAATATTTTTTACATCACAAAATATTTGGAGTATTAAAATGTTATCTTATATCACAAAATCGTTTATATCAATAACCAAAAGCAAATTTACAAACAGTTGAAGCAATGGTCATTGCATTATAACAAACCTTGCATAGAATTTTAAACGGTCCATCATTTCCTGCTCCAACTAAAATATAACTAACCTGGGTCTGAAAGGCCTATTAAAGTGGAATGTTTTACTATTTAATTATAAACTTTAACAAAAGATTCCACCACTTTAAGAAATTCAAAGATATACGTGATTTTCTGATAGTTTCATTACAGAGGTATTATAACTTTTTGACCAGTCGATATAAAAAGAAATATTGTAATAACTAATAAATTATGAATTAAAACTTTAAAGTGCAATTATTGGGAACAGAAAGAAATGTACATCACTGTCTACGTGCATTTACCTGGTAGAGAACGATGCTGGGGTGTACCATGTCTTGTTGCCTCCAGACCAGCATTTAAATAATCTGTCCCTATATTGATCAGAGAAGCAACCTACAATAGGAAAAAATAACATACAATTGTTATTTTATCCAAAAATATGCCCAAGTAAAACGGAACAAAGTCATGTTGTAATGACAAAATATCTGTTAGAAATAAAAAGTATTCAAACAGAATGTAAATAAAGAAGGTCATTATCTAAGCAATGAACTGTCTACGGGGCTTCCTGTTTTCCAAATACTGACACGAAACACACAGCGGGTTGTGACCGATCGACAGGGGATGCTTACTTCTCCATGGTACCTGATCCCAACTCTTGTGTTTTACAGGTTCCTTTCTACTCGCTCACAATTTGTATTGTTTCAATGGTCTTTTGAGCTTGATTACTGATTGTTATAGATCTTCATATTTCATGGTCTGAACTTTTAAATTTTTAGATTTATCTACAAATGACTTTCTTAATTAAAATACGAATCGCAGTTGTTTTCATAATACGTTTTGTTTAAACTGTATACTTTTTACATATAGCTTTGAAGTTTAATTTTTGCCAACAACTTTTACAATAAAAAAAACTTCAACTCGACATTCAAATATATTCGAGACGTTTTATCAATTAACAATTGATACTTCAATTCGTATTGAGAGTGAACTCAAATTAAAAGAAACATTTTAACCATATAGTTCGCGTCTTCAGTAGACAATTGCAAGAATATCTGATCAGCTACTTGTCAGGAGAGGAGAGCGTAAGAAACCCCTAGCTAGCGAAGAAGTGGAGTTTGCCATATATTTTTTTTTAATTTCATGATGCCTAACTGGCCATAAACGATCATAGCCAACTAAATTGTATGACAAATGATTCCCTTTTTCCATCGACAGCATTCTTTTACATAGTAAAATTCGGCTGTCATCAACTTGTGTCTCACAGCTTATTTGCGACTCAAGAACATACTGTGAGTACGATCTTTGTCTAAAAACAGACAGGTTACTGACAAATGAGTTTATGTTACAAGGATTTTAAACTTGTTTGTTGATTTGTTAAACTTCTTTTTCGAACATTTTTCACTCAGACTGGAAGGAAAAATCAGCATTTCGTACACTCTTTGATCGTTATATTGATCTTGTTAGCAAAGCCTTTCATCGGGTATTTTTTTTTTTTTGCTGACCTGTTTCATGCCACATTTTTAAGGGGGATGTCCGGCCAACTTTAGTGCAGTAAGAACAAAATGTAAACATTTCTTCAAATGGCTAAAATACATAATATTTTGATCAAATTTTAAGTCCTTATGATAAAGATACAATAAATATGCATTACTGAATGCATGTACTGTTGTCTTCAAAATGAGTGTAAAGAACCATGAAAGTAGTTCATGGATAGCAGCACGTGGTCTATTTTAAGCACAGAATTTTGTTTTCCAGACCTCTTCTAAATATGGCGGTACATAATAATTTTAAAATGTAGAAGAGAAATTCCAGTTGCACAATGTTTCAAATAATATGAACACTTTTAAAATAGGAAATTTGTTATAGTGTGGCTTAAAGTAAATAGTATTATTATCGAACAGTTGTTAAATAGTGAACGTATTGATATAAAAAATATTCTTAAACTCTTTGATTCCAGGTAAGGAAAAATGAGCACCGAAGTTAAAAATTAAGAGTTTGTAAGTCTACCACCGAAAATGTATTTTATCTTAAAATAAATTTCAAAATTAAAATCTTAATTAACACTAATGAAACACAAAGAAATTAGACACATAAAATCGATATGAATGGCCTTGTTTTAGTACCTGCTAGTATACTGTGTAAAATAAACATTTACAATTTCATCACATCAGAGCACCATTTGAAAAGGAATAAAATTATTCAGAGTGGGTTGGGAGATTTGCAGAAAGAAAAACAAACCTTTTTTCTTCTATTTGCCCATATTGTCAAAATTACAATTTTACAGAGTAAAGAAAACAATCAACATAATTGAATATTTGAGACCATCTTTAAAATGACGTTTGGTGGTCCTCCTAACTTAGGGAAAAATTATTGGGTCCGTATTTATAGGTGAGAAAAAAAAATTCCTTAAAATTTAAATACATTTGTTGACGGAAGAAGAAGAAAAAAATATCGTGCAATGGGATGTAAAAAAAGATTGAGTCGGGCCATTTGTAGGCAGTAGGTCGGGAAAGATGGCAAGCAAATATTTTATAAAAAGTGGTCTTAACAATATAAGGCTCGTACATGTTCCATCACATACCAAGTAATGCAAAATTTATGAAGGTTTGGCACTATTTTGAAAAAAAACAAACATAGGATTATCGGGGGTGGGGGTGGGGGTAGCCTCTCACTCTTTTTTTCCGAAGATAGACATAGCATATGCAATGGACTTTCTTTGCAAACATTGTGCGTCTTCTAAATTAAAAAAAAACAACTCAATATATTTTATCAAACTTCGTACGTTAGTGAGAGCTTACTACTTTGTCGACATAATGAGACATGATGTGTTTTATGTCCAAACATTACTCCATACAATGTGTGGGTCATCGCAAACAATCTAGCTATTTATCTAAGGTCCCTAAAGGAAATCCTATAACTGACTATTTTTTCTATCTAACTGCTTAACAAAATAGACATATGTACCAACATATATACCAACTTTTCGAATGTAATACATGTAATTACAATTTGTTTTTCAAGCACCGCATATTGTTTAACACTTTCAAATTAAAAGCTGAGCATCCTCCTTGCAGAGCCTCATTTGAAATTCTATCGCCACAGAAAAGAGACCCGCCGAAAACACATCATTTTTTCTTTTTTTTAAGTTTTTAAGAAACCAACAAATTATCAAGACTTGTTCCATGAAAATTAAATATAATCATGGTCATAAACGCATCTTTCCACAGCAGATATATGCGCATGCCAACAACGTGCTCTGTGGAATGATATTTAACGGGGAAACTCGAGCGATAAACAGAACAGTTTTTCCCGATTTGCTGGAGTAGGGTTAAAATTGCGGGTTTTTTTTATTAATCAGACGATGCGATGCAACAAATAAAAGTAGTAAGTTATATAACCTAAGGATTATTACTTAGCAATTTCTTGTCTTGGTGTTGTTATGGTCGCATTTATTCTAAAATCAATGTTATTTGAACTCTGTCTGACAGAGGAATGGCCTCAGGAAGGCCCTCATATGAAAATTTAAATTTTCAAGAAGTATGGATAATGACAAGAAAAAAGCGAAACAAATGGTTGTAGCCATATTATCAATGAATCGAACTGAAATAATTTTCAATGCATTTTCATCTCGTGAATGCTATAGCTGCGCAGTTTTAACATGATTAATTTCCTCCTAGTTAAAACAAATTAAACTTAATTCTTAACTAATTTTGGTCTCTGAGAGGTAGGTACTGCATGAGTGCACTAGCACTTTGAGTAACTTTGGGCTAGTTTGGTGGAGTATTAAGCGCATTCTTGGTATTTCTTATTTTACACAAGACTTGATCCAATATGGCTTGTACATCCCCCTTAAGGCTTTTGATTTTATAATACTTTTGACTAACGTATTATTCGGACTACTTGATCGATAAATAGGCTGACGGCGGATGTAACTGGTCAACAACGAATACCGGCTCCTCCTCAGCACCTGATACCACATCTGGAATTTCCGAGGGTCCGAGCTTGGTTTCTGCGCTATATTTACATATTCGTATTGTTTGTCATTTTCTTTTTGAACGATTACTGTTTGTTTTTATTTTCTTGAAAACGAAATTCAAAGGACAAACCTGAGTAGAAAATAAATCGCAGTCAATGTGTTGATCTTGACCCGTTTTTCGTCGGTTTAAGATAGCAGTCATTATGGCGCCGTGAGCGTACAGTCCGGTGGATAAATCTGTCATAGCCACGCCCACCTTACATGGTTCCCCGCCCTAAAGGAACAATTGAGCAATGAATCTACAAGTCTAAGCAAGAATTTCTGAAGACCATTATTGATTACTTAATGCCGTAACGACTAATAGCATAGTAAATGTAATTTTTTGTATTTGTGTTTGAATATCAACTTTGTGCAGTAACCTCGGGACCAGTGATGCACATCAACCCTGCTACCCCAGAAACTATGACGTCATATCCTGCTTTTTTAGCATATGGTCCAGTTTGCCCGTAACCTGATATTTGTAATGAATTTAACATAATTAACAGGTAAGATGTAAAAAGAAAAAATTTCTGTTTTTTTAAATAGAACTATCATTAAAAGTTTTTTTTTATTATGCATGCTTCATTATTAAAATTAGAAAGTGGATACCTGATATTGAGCAATAAATAAGCTGGGGTGCGTCATTTTTAAGCTGCTGATATCCTAGACCATATTGTTCCAGTTTTTAAAGGTATATAATTCTCTTCCAAAACATCACACTTAGTGGCAAGCTTATACACATAAATAATGGATAGGTATTAAAATATTAAATTAATGTACATGTACAATAAAAGTTGTGGATACAAAATTAATAATAACAAACATGTATACACATTAGTTGTAATTTACATCCGCTTATGCACAGGGGACCAGTAGCAAACTATTTAACATATATATATGAGAGAGAGAGAGAGAGAGAGAGAGAGAGAGAGAGAGAGAGAGAGAGAGATATTAGAGATCATATAAAATCAAATATAGTATGTTATGTATGGTTATAAAGTAAAATCATATACAATGTTATATATTGTAGTGATTACTTGAAATAAAACATATTATTATGACGCATTATAAGCATTCTACACAACGCGTTGGCGTTATCTGATTGGTTCTTAATTATCACGTGATCGGGCAAAGCCCTCGGAGAATATGATTTTTCTTGGCTGAATAAGTCTTCATATTAAATAATTTCCCTCACTATCATGCGATAAATGTATGATGCGTTACTGGTCCCTTATTCAGGTTATACAATTTGTCTGCAAAAGCTGCAACGTTAATTCCCGTACCAACGAAAGCAGAGAATTATCAAATAAAATTAAAAACCAAAAAATATTCAATGTTCATTGTAATGATATGAAAAAAAGGATTTTTGACCTGGTTAAAATTCATCAAAACTATTTCCTCATGATGAATTGCATCTAAGAAAAATAACTGTTTTTGTAGTCAACAGTTATTATTTTTCTATTATTTCTAAATTCTTCAAATAGAAATAGAAGGTTGAAAACAAACCTTCTGATAATGTCTTGACCCTTCTTAGATTTTATATCAACGGCAAGATTCTGTAAATACACCAGTCTCATACATTGTATCATATCATATAATTTATGATTTTCAAAAGTGAATCGCTTCTCTTAGTTACGATCCGGGAGCGAATCAAATAAGTTCATTTTATTCACATTGTGAAATAGAGTACATCAAGAACAGGATTTTTTGCTCCCGTTCTAGCATTATCTTACACTGTTGTGGCAACTGTTATATTTTTTATCATTTGAAAAAAACGTATACACATGCAATTGTGAATAGTATATAACTTTCATGCCTTTTACTTAAAAAAAAAAATAAAAGAATTTCTTGAACAAAAAGAACTTCATACTGATATGCCAATAATTCTTTAATTATCATAAATAAGCTACCTTTTTAGTTCTGTAAACTGTGAGGAAGTACGTACACAGATTCCGAACCTTTAGATGGCGGCCCCCACGAGCGAGTATCGTCCCCTGATCCTGGAGTGCAAAAAATCAAGATAATGGTAATTGATATAATTAATATTATAAATCATCCACGAAGAACCTTACCCTGTGAGTTGATTTTTAGCTACTTTTGTATCAAAGCTGTACCTGGTCGCTCAATTTTAATTACTTCTGCTCCAAAATAACCGAGGATCATAGTGCAGTAGGGCCCAGCAAGAAACATTTTTTTTTCAAATACAAACTAACTTGGACCAATTTTTCAACCCGTAGTTTCTTTATGCTGTTGAGTTTTAATAATTAAATAAGAAAAAAGTAGTCATAAAACAATGAATACGCTTCATTTTACCATGTTGCACGAAATATTGCGCAATGGAAACCCCAGTCCGCTCCCTTAATGTCATACAGTGAGTCAAAATCATGTGTTTCTTTTAAGATATCTGTAGCATACCAAGAAAGACTTATGAAAATTATGAATATATATAGCTATGACAATTAAACTGCAAGAAAAGACTGCACAATATAAGTGCCGGAAAAACAAAGGTTGTATCTACTTTTTCGTTGTTTTCGTGTATGTCAAGGTCATGTCACTTTTATTTGTAGCTTAAACTTGTAAACAACATTCAACAGGAGCATGCAAAGGTGAGAAATATGTTCTCAAATTTTCTTTTAAAAAGATTGCATCAAAGTCTTTGGTCTACTTACATTCATTGCTGGGTACTTGAGACCATGGTAACTATGGAAACTTATTCACCTTTTCTGCACACGTGTACAATAAGGAGGAAGAAGCATTAAGCAGTATTTTTGTTATGGAGAATGCTGAATTTAAAAAAAAAAAAATTCTCCATAAAAATAGAATTTTTAGGCTCTTAAACCTGGTATTTTCTGAAAACTAATACTTTTAGGCATTGAACAAAATCTATACGGGTCATAGAAAAATTCTACATTTGTAAATTTTCTCCTTTGTGCGTCACGGTGTCTATTTTAAGCAGACAAGACCATTTACATTTAACCTATGGATGAAAAACTGGGTTATTTCGACTACATAACACAAGACACTTATCAGATTCAATCTGCACTTAAAAGGGAGTGAAAATGTCTACAAAAGGTAGGTACAGTGTAAATCATGATTTAGGATAAGACTTTTAGAGGGCGGAGCCCTCCCCTCAGAGAAAATCCTCCTATAGTTAACACATATGTATGTAAAATATATTAACTTCTTTAGAAGACTATATTTTTATTACAAAACCTGAGTGCCTTGTCGCCAATATGGCGTCTCTAGTCTTTTTCCCTCTTCAATCTCGCAGCAAATACTAGTTTTACAGAAACGAGATGCTGGTGAATCGTAATTTTAATTCCAGTCCTGTGTTGACGAAGTTAATAATAACAATAATCAGAAACAAATTTCGAGTACATTTCTACTAAGCCATACTTAGACATAGACCCGACATATGTGACGTCATTCATTGACTAAATCAGCGAAAATTGCCGACCTTTTAACAATATAATAAAATCAATTATATTTTATATGCCTTTCTCTTTTTAAACAAATCATTAAACTTTAAAAAAAAACATACTATGTATTTGGGGATAAAATCAGATTAACGAATTTCCGTGACGTTATAGTCTAGACTGCGTAGTATGCCATATTGAGGAGCGCGGATTTTTCTTTAACCCTTTTTGCCAGATTGAAGGGTGAAACAGTCCTTATTGATTTATTAATTAAATTTACTCATTACGGATTTCTTAAGGATTATTCTTAACATGCACATAACAAGTTAAAAATACAAGATTTTGTTATGACATGGTATAATTTTCCTCTTTTACGTTTAAAAAATATTTCATGCTTCTTAGTTCTCCTTTCAAACGACTGAGATTGTTTTTGTTAAAAGCAGACAAAAACAAATAACGTCATGTAGAAATTAAATATGTCATATATTAAAGTAAATGTGGAAAGAAGTAAAACACAGTTAACAAAATGGGGGTCAGAAAAAAGGGGACTCAAATATATCACACAATCTGACCCCCAGTACCATAATGGCATTGTAACATTATGTACATGGGCAAAACAGGGGTCAACCAGACTAGAATAAGAATCAAAACCCTGTAATCTTTCACAAGGTACAATTTACATTTATTCTAATGCAATAAGTATTTTGATAGCCCGGTTACCCATCAACAAGCTGATTTTTCTTTCCATAATCCTTTCAACGCTATAACACCTTATCTTATCCTCCTTCAATGAGTAAAAAGTCTGCAAAAGCAGTTTTTCGTGTGTAGCCACCTTTGTGACGTTTGATAATTTGTATGAAATTCTCAAAAGTATTATCAATAATGACATATTGCTTTTAGCAGACACAAAATATAAAGATGAGAAATAAACCAATATTGTAAAGGGAGATAATCCAAATTTACAGTGATTACCACTTAGAGTTAACAGAAAAATCATGAAAATTGGTCTGAAAACGCCACTGACTTGACCGAACTAGGGAAAGTTCAGACTCATAAAGGAAAAATTATGTATTTCAAGTTGACCCCCCTATAAATATCATAAGGTTCAAAGACATATAAAAATGCTCTAAACTGCTGCCTGCCATAAAAAAGGTGGATAAAACAAAATTACAAACAGTCACAATCCAATCAGAGATTGAATCCACCCACACACACGCGTCTTGGGTAAATCCCCAAAATTTTAATGCTTTTATGATTTGTATGTGATTTTGGCATGATTTGTTAAGAAAAGTTTTTGTTTGGGGACTTTTAGAGGGCGGAGCCCTCCCCTCAGAGAAAATCCTCCTATAGTTAACACGTATGTATGTAAAATATATTAACTTCTTTTGAAGACTATATTTTTATTACAAAACCTGAGTGCCTTGTCGCCAATATGGCGTCTCTAGTCTTTTTCCCTCGTCAATCTCGCAGCAAATACTAGTATTACAGAAACGAGATGCTGGTGAATCGTAATTTTAATTCCAGTCCTGTGTTGACGAAGTTAATAATAACAATAATCAGAAACAAATTTCGAGTACATTTCTACTAAGCCATACTTAGACATAGACCCGACATATGTGACGTCATTCATTGACTAAATCAGCGAAAATTGCCGACCTTTTAACAATATAATAAAATCAATTATATTTTATATGCCTGCTTTTCTCTTTTTAAACAAATCATTAAACTTTTAAAAAAACATACTATGTATTTGGGGATAAAGTCATATTAACGAATTTCCGTGACGTTATAGTCTAGACTTCATACTATGTATTTGGGGATAAAATCAGATTAACGAATTTCCGTGACGTTATAGTCTAGACTGCGTAGTATGCCATATTGAGGAGCGCGGATTTTTCTTTAACCCTTTTTGCCAGATTGAAGGGTGAAACAGTCCTTATTGATTTATTAATTAAATTTACTCATTACGGATTTCTTAAGGATTATTCTTAACATGCACATAACAAGTTAAAAATACAAGATTTTGTTATGACATGGTATAATTTTCCTCTTTTACGTTTAAAAAATATTTCATGCTTCTTAGTTCTCCTTTCAAACGACTGAGATTGTTTTTGTTAAAAGCAGACAAAAACAAATAACGTCATGTAGAAATTAAATATGTCATATATTAAAGTAAATGTGGAAAGAAGTAAAACACAGTTAACAAAATGGGGGTCAGAAAAAAGGGGACTCAAATATATCACACAATCTGACCCCCAGTACCATAATGGCATTGTAACATTATGTACATGGGCAAAACAGGGGTCAACCAGACTAGAATAAGAATCAAAACCCTGTAATCTTTCACAAGGTACAATTTACATTTATTCTAATGCAATAAGTATTTTGATAGCCCGGTTACCCATCAACAAGCTGATTTTTCTTTCCATAATCCTTTCAACGCTATAACACCTTATCTTATCCTCCTTCAATGAGTAAAAAGTCTGCAAAAGCAGTTTTTCGTGTGTAGCCACCTTTGTGACGTTTGATAATTTGTATGAAATTCTCAAAAGTATTATCAATAATGACATATTGCTTTTAGCAGACACAAAATATAAAGATGAGAAATAAACCAATATTGTAAAGGGAGATAATCCAAATTTACAGTGATTACCACTTAGAGTTAACAGAAAAATCATGAAAATTGGTCTGAAAACGCCACTGACTTGACCGAACTAGGGAAAGTTCAGACTCATAAAGGAAAAATTATGTATTTCAAGTTGACCCCCCTATAAATATCATAAGGTTCAAAGACATATAAAAATGCTCTAAACTGCTGCCTGCCATAAAAAAGGTGGATAAAACAAAATTACAAACAGTCACAATCCAATCAGAGATTGAATCCACCCACACACACGCGTCTTGGGTAAATCCCCAAAATTTTAATGCTTTACACAATTAGGAACATCTCTTTAATTGCTTTTTGTTGACGAGGCATGATTTTGATTTGTATCCCAACCAAGGGCAAACCAGTCTCTACTTTAAGTAGCTGCACACCTGAAGGACCTGAAGCATCTGTAAAAAGCAAATCCCTTTCAGCCTATGTCCAAATATTTTGTAAGATGCTGATTCCCATTGAAGTAAAATGAAAGTGAGACTACATATATAAGTTAGCTCCTGTCTCACAGAGTTTTTAGTCTAAGGTTGGTGAGTTAATTACTTAAATTTTAGAGGCGACACAAGAAGACCTTTCCTGGGACAGCTACAAGACAAGTATAATTTAGAAGTCCAATTAAAGATTTATATCTTCAAGCTTTATAATTCTTCTTAGCTTGTTGTAACCTACCGGGTATATCTTACTTTTACCAGCAATCTACAACTTTTTTTTAGCAAATCAACTCCAGTGCCATGGTAATAGTTGGACTTTCTCTTTGGGTATACCAAGGCTTACTGGATCAAAATAATCATGAATAACCCTATACTTTCTAGGGTCTGACTTTGGAACAACTCCAAGAGGAGAGGTGAATTTAACCAAATATGTATCATTGAAAGGGCCTGTAATTCTACCCTTTTCTTTTCCTATCCTTAAAAAAATGTTAATGATCCTAGGATGACCTAAAGCCTTTTTTTGATTTCTAAAGAGTTATGTTTTATGTGGTTTAATACCATCTGGCATAAAACCTTGTAAAGATCCCTCTGAAATGACTTCCATTTTTTCTTGATCATAACCCTGATCTATTCAAATGAGTTGCTTTAGTCTGACCGAGGTTGGTTTTAAGGTTAAAGTTTAATGCATTATAAATGTGTTAACTATAACATTTAAACTGCATCAATCAACTGAGTTATAGTGATTGGAATTTAAAATTTTGGGCCCTGCTGCAGATCTATAGCCCCTTTCTTAAAAGACATTGACAAAAGTTTGTCAATGCACTTAGCAAAGACATAAAGTCTTTAAAATCAAATTCATTATTACAAATTTAGGATATAGTTTTTACAGCTTTGATATGTTGAGGCAATGTAATTGGTAATGGGCACTTGTTTGTCCACTGCTGTGTTGTCTGTGCAGACATATCTGATTCCTGGCTGTTGTTCGACATGGCCTATATAGCTTTTGCAAGTTTTAATTATAACCCAGTGTGTATGGTGTCTGTTTCTACTTTGGTGACATTGTTAAACTCTGGAAGATTTAATTTCTTAACTACTATCCAGTACATGGAAAATTAATCTTTTCTACACCAAGTGCTCTGATCTATATCAACATTTTTTGCTATGTTTTATACACTTGAATAATCAGAACATAAAAGATAGATTCTGAGATAATGACATAATAATTTTACTGTATTGCACAACAACAATACTTCAACAGGGAAGGTCACCTTGTGTAAATTCCAACATGAGAATATGTCTACATATATGTAGCATAAACTATTTTCATTTTGTCATTAAATTTCCTGAAAAAGAAAGCAAATGTGCATTCTTAAACATTTAAATCATATTCATATTAATATTATTTTTTAAAAATTGTATCGATAACTTGTGCATGTGATTCTGGAGAACATGACAATACGAATTGAAAATCGTATACGATGTATATTTCTTAAAGATATAATATATAATTTTGTTGAATAACATAAAGTCCAAAATCAGGAAAAACTAAGTTTAAGAATGTATGATAGACAGGAAGGTAGTTGTTCATTTATATATGTAATAGTAAATTGCATGTAAATATACACAAAGATATATGACTTCAATGTTGAAGTAATTAGTGTAACCAAAAAAGATGAAAAATATTCATTTTCCATGAAAATAAGAAAATAATCAATCGGTAACTAATCAATGTAAAAAAAAAGAAAAAATATGTATCATTTATAAGTCAATAAGGGGGATCTATATGTACCTGAGCATAGATGCATGCATTGCGATTTTTTTTCTCAGAAAAGTTGTTATGCTTTCAGCCTTCAGTGTTGATCAGATGATTAGTTTCATCCAGAAAAAAAGATCATATATCTGTAGTATGGGTCCTGCTTTCATCTTCAGATCTAGTTCCTGACATAACTTACTTGTATCTGTTTATTTCATGACCATTTACTGATATTGTTGGACGGATAAATTGGTGAATGAGTTTTAGTTCTTGGGCTTCTGGGTCTGTACGTTGAATCCTTCACTGATCAAGTGCACGCCTCTCTATTTCCCCGCTATGCTTTTAGATTTTTAGTGCTCCAAGGCTGGCTAGGCAAACCCATTGTCTCATGATGAAATGTCTTACTACGTTTGTCGGATATATCAAACCATTATTTGAATGAAACTTATTTGAGATCAGAGAAGGGATTGTTTTAAAGACAGGACTTTGTAGATTATGATTTTCTGACACTGGCTTACAATTTGATTTTATTCCAGATTTATAATTAAAATATATAATGTAGTAATTATGTTCTCTTGATGGCACCGCCCTCGTTAAAGGTTTGCGCCTCCTTACATATTAGTTACAAGATGCAATACAAAATGAAAAAGAAAAATACATTTAGCTATCACAAATTATCGATAAGTACAATATTTTAAACAGAGAACTTGCTGGGTTTTTTCAACAGGTTTACGGGAGAGGTTGAAGGATGGGGAGAGCCTCGTTGTGGCAGAGGGATATATATGGGAATTTGAAAGACGTGGTTATATGAAAGCCGGAAGTTTTGTGCCGGAAGTCGTGCTCGATCATCCAGAGCTCGTCAAATCCTTACACGAAGAATATGTTCATGCTGGTAGCGATGTTGTTCTCGCTTTTACGGTAATTCTTTTCATTATGGCCAAGATAGATCTTTGATAATTAAGCCTTGTTCCGTCAGTCAAAATATATTGTTTGCATGTACCTATTTCTGTGTTGTATTTTTCTTAAGTCTCGTTAATTACTATGACGGTGATTTTAAATTTGGACGATCGCTGTATGTCAATTCAGTTGACCTTAACAGAGGTCCTGAAAACTTTCATATTATCTTACCACATCGTGTTCATTTTTTAATCTGATCCTAGTTTTATTCTCATGGCATTGGAAAGATTCGAACCTGTTCTAAGGATGCAAAATAATCCTAGTAATATTTTTAAAACATATGCTTTTTTGTTTGATAAAAAATAATCAATTACACAGAAACCATTAAAATAATTTTTATTCTTTGCAGTATTACGCCCATCGTCAAAAACTAAAGCTGGTGAATAGAGAGTCGGACATGAAAGCTATGAATATGAAGGCTTTGCAAATAGCGCGGGAAGTTGCAGACGACACAGGTAAATTGATGGCAGGTAACATCTGTAACTCCACCATTTACAAAAAAGGAGATGAAAAGGCAATACAGGATACAAGAGATGTGTTTAAGGTAAGAGAAACAATATTTCAAGTAGAAAAATGTTCAAAATCTTTTCCTCTAAAACTGATTAATCTAGATAGAAATCAAAGTACTAAAAGTACTGAAAGCCGCTTATCACGCTTCCATGTGGGATTTTACATCAATATTTTATGTTTGAAATCAAAGGCAAGTACGTGTAAATTCTCTATATATGTTAAGCAGTTAGGCCCAAATCATTTTTATTTTATTGTTTCACGAATCAGAATGTATCTAGAATCATTTTAACATTCTAAAAAAGTACCAAACTAACCGGATTCTTGAACTGAATTAGGTCGCGATCAAAACCAGAGCCCAAGTCCACATTTCTTTTTCTAATCCCTCGCGAAGTAATTGTTTTGAGGCTAGATGATTTGTCCATCGCAAAATTCATTCGCTCCTAATGCCTTTACATTCAATATTTAACCTTTCTATGCAGGAACAAATAGAATGGGCGGTGGAAGGACATGCAGATTTCATCGTTGCTGAGTCATTTAATGAATTTGGAGAAGCTATGCTTGCTTTGGAATGCATCAAACAATATGCAAAAGGTACAGATGTTAATCGCTTAGTGACCGGGTGCATTCACGTGAGACCTCTAGTAAATATAACAATTTGCAAGTACATGATGCGAAAGACTACAATTTTATGTGAAGACTTTATCACATGACATGTTATATACCGACTCAAGGAGCTTGTTATACACCTAATGTGTCAAAGAAATTCTTACAAGGCCACTTTCGGACAACTATTCAATTCATTTCTAGGGAAATCCAATTCATGTTATTAACGGTATCAATCAGATTAAAATCAAATTATTTGATCCACTCGTGTAGCAATCTATGGAAACGGATCAAAGGATCTGATTTTAATCTGATTGTGTCTCTTTTTGCAGTTTGTGACTTTCATTACATCACACCTTAATTTTTGAACATAACAATTTCTGATAATTTTTTTTTAAAAAAGAATGTTTTCCATAACAGATTTCTTAGATGCTGTTTTTAGAGCTTCTGACTGTTGATTCTTACATTATGAAAAGTGAACAAGCCGACAGATTTTGAACTGTTTGATTTCGCAGGATTACCTTCTGTGATAATGTTGTCGGTTCCTATGACGACAGTGATGATTGACGGGATACTTGTTGACGAGGCCTGCAGACGATTGGAGGAGGCCGGGGCTGACGTAGTGGGTGTAAATTGTGGACGAGGTCCAGAAACAATAATTGAGCCGCTGACAATGATTCGAAAGGCTTGTAAAGTAAGATTTTCATTTATATCTCCGGATTCCATTTTCAATTAATCATTCACTTACATTTTATATTGGCTGACTAGAATCCATTACATACAAACGAGTATAGTCGTCTTCCAATGCGGAAGTTAAATATTTCTGAAGTAAGTTTATTATGTTTAGTATCCCTAAGGTCAAGCCTGTCTAAATTATCAAAGATTTATAATTGAATTATTCAGTACAGTCATGTATATGTAAACATTCCCTAATTTACAGGGACCAATTGCAGCGTTGCCTGTTCCTTACAGAACCAATCAGAATCAAGTGCCGTTTTTCTCTTTGACAGTGCCAGGAACAGGTGAACCATTAACATAGACCTTTTAAATATTCACATACTAAATAGTTAAAATAGCTATTTTAGATATTTGATACTCTATTGTATAATGTAGTGTATCTTCAATTGATTTTACAGTGCATGTATCTTTATTAAGCTTATTATCTAAACAATATACATACCTTAATCTGATAGCATTACAGATATGAAAAGGGAATAAGAGTAAATAGTAAAAGTAAATATATCTGCAAGCTTTTGAACATAATTCAATATCAAAGAGAAAAAAGAGGAAAGGTAGTGTCTTCCTGTGCTATAACAAATTGAATAAGCTTTTTTCCACTGATTTGTAGAGAAAATTGCATTTCCGCTGGATCTTTCTTCTTGTTTTTGTACTCGCGAGGAAATTCGGAAATTTGCAGAACAGTGCAAGGCCTTAGGTGTCCAGTATGTTGGATTGTGTTGTGGGAACGCCCCATACTTTCTCCGCGAAATAGCAGCTGTTTATGGAAAGTCAGCACCGGCTCTGAAATACTCCCCGGAAATGGAGAAGCATTTCATTTTCGGAGACGAGAAAAAGAATGATCCTTATTTTACAAAGCACTACAAAACTGTTATCTCTAAAAAATAAAGTCGAACTTGTTCATTACATTAACATGTAAATTTGAAAAAAAACGATGTAGTGGATTTAACGAATATATACATGTATGTCTTTTTTTGTTATGTATAAATTGATTAATTTTCATTACAGTTATTTTTTATATTCTTTATCTTCATATATCCTTTTGAATGAATATTCACGTCTAAGTTTATCACTTAATACAAAAACAAAATTTTTTTATCTTCATAAAAATATGTGAAATTTCGGTAAGGTTTAATTTGCTTAGTTAAAGAACGTGGGTTCAAAACGGGAGAATTTCACAAACAATATATCTTGGGGATACTTGATTGCTCAAAGTTTGTCTATCATTTCACTGAGTACATGCCACTTTTCTTACATTAATTTATTACTAATCTACTTTTTGGATGTACTGTAAACCAACTTTTATTCGCAAAGACTTAATTTCCCGATTTACCGGGAATAAACTAGTTGGCGACGATTAATTTTTGCGATCAAGCATATTTTGGATCTGTTGTTGATAGGCACATAAACTTAAAAGACCGGTTCGCGTCGAGAAATATTCGCGTTGACGGAGCTTTCGCAAATCTCGCGAAAAATTCTCGCACTCGAATAAAAGTTGGTTTACAGTATTTTAAATATGAAACTGAATGAAAATATTATTAATTTGAAAACATCGTTGGAATAAATTGAGGTGTAATGATTAACCGTTTGGTAATGAAACATATAACATACACGAAAAGGTAGAGGATTTTGCCTTTTTAATATCTTATGTTATTTCAACAATCCAAATCAAAAAAAAAACCTCACTGTATAACACCTTCTTTTCTAAGTTGCTCTATTTCATTTTCACCTAATTGCAATATGTCTCTCATCACGTGATCGGTATGTTCCCCTAGCGTAGGTGGCGCTGTCGGAGCATGTCTCGGGAATTCACTAAATCGAACAGGAGGCCCTAAAACGATGAGATATTGAATTATGGATAAATATACATATAGGCTCTTTGAAACTAACTTCGAGCATCCAGGAACTTTGCACGCACAAATCACGAGGGGAAGTGGAACCTCTTGAATCAACTATGCATTATGCTGATTGTACATTAATATTATAATAACATTATAATGCTATTTCTAAAAAGAGGTAATAGGGATCTTTCGATAATTATATACTTGTTTGGGTCTTCAACTTGGCATGTGAATATATATGCATGGATGGCTTATTGTCAATTAACAATAGTTATTACCATTCATATGTCGACACGATATATCCCAGTGAGCTTGAAGTAAAAGAAACTACAGAGTCTGACACATCTGTTTCATATTTGGATATATTACTAGAAAAGACGTTCATGGTGACATAGCAACAAAACTTTATGATAGACGGCTTAAAATTTGTTTTATCACGTAGATGAAACAAGGATAACCCAAGTTGTATGGCCGATACGATGACATTGTAAGCAAATACAATCCACCATTTCTACTGACTGGTGTTTTTTTAATCTATGTACCCATAGCTGGATCAAGATAAGGAGCACACAGAGGGTGTGATTGGTCAACTTTGGTTCTTACTCCTATATGGCACCTCATCCCACCTCTGATTTTTATAGGTCCGATCTGCTCCTGATTTGTATTGATTCAATGTTTTTATACCTCCCGCTTGAAAAGTGGGAGGGTATATAGTAATCGGTATTTCCGTCCGTCCGTCCGTCCGTCCGTCCGTCCGTCTGCTACGCTTTGGGGTACCCATCTCTTATCCGCAACTCCTCTCATACCATTGAAGGCAATTTTATGAAACTTTCACAGATTCTTAATTACATATTGCCATTGTGCACCTTCTATTTTTCTTTTTTGATCTGACATATATTTTTGATTTTCCAGACCAAAACATGGACACTGCAATTGTATTCATATGGGAGGCGGGGGTATCATTTAGTGAGCTCTTTGCTCGCAGTACCTCTAGTTTAATTTGATTTTTATTCGTTATCTACATACAGTGTATTTTTAGTACTAGAGAAATGTGAAAAGTATTGGAATAATGTGATACAAAGTAGTGATTGGTCGTTAAGCATAGCAACACAACTGTAAGATTTGTTTATTTACATCTCTTAAACCAATTCGAAAGTCATTTTAATTTTTTTTAAATTACCAAATGCAAAGTTTATTTTTAAAAAAATTTAATACTAAATAACCAAAAGTCCTTTCTTATCTAAATAGAATGTTTACATAAATAAGAGGCCCAGGGGCCACATCACTCACCTGAACACTGACCAGGAAAAAAGCAAAAAATCAGTTAAGTATTGAAAAGCTTAAATGCATGTGGTCCAAACCCACCTCAGAATGGAGAGGGAAAAGAATGATTTGAACAAAATTGAACCTCCACAAGGATGTTAATATTTTTTTTGACTAACTGTGACTTTTGTTATAAGTTTGATATTTCATTGTGACCCTACCCTACCCCTTGAGGTTATTATTAGAATAAACTTGAATCTACACTATTTGAGGATGCTTCCATATAAATATGACCAATCAATGCTTTGCTGTTCTTGAGAAGAGTTTTGAAGATTTTTCCTAAATATTCCTGTGTAAAACTTTGATTAACCGTTGTGGCCCCACCTTTATCCTGGGGTTATGATTTGAACAAACTTGAATCTACACTACCTGACAATGATTTTACCTGACTTTTATCTTTCCTGGCACATTGGTTCTTGAGAAGAAGAATTTTCAATGATGCCATAAATTTTTTAGTCTTTTGTAATTATCTCCCATTAGAGTAGGGAGTGGCCCTTCATTTGAACAAACTGATGAAATTGGCCAAGTGGTTCTTGAGAAGATGAAAATGTTAAAAGTTTACATTGAGGACGACAGCAACGACGACTACAACGACAGGCAACGGACACATTTCGATCAGAAACGCTCGTTTGAGCCTGAGTTAAAACAATTTACAAATCCTACCTGGAAGGCGTATATCACCAGCTGTGGGGTGACGTATCTCTTGAATCATATTATTATGTAATGTCTGTAAATATATTAATAGACAATTTACTACAAGAATAACATTGTTGAATGTAATGTCTGTAATTAAAATAATTATGCTAATAGACAATTTTACTATATTCATTCATACTTTAATTCCACTTTGCAGTGATTAATGAATACTGTACAAAATTCTCGTCTGTTTTATGGAGATGACATTCTTTTTCTTAGATGATACCTGGGGATCATTGTAAACAGCTGCCATATTGTTAATTGGACCGTATGGAATTCCCGAATTTTCCAGTAAATTAAGCCAGTACTTTGTCGTATTGGAGTAAAATCTAGAGAAAATTGGTTCAATTAACCAGTTCTTAATTTAAGATTTTATCAATGTTGAAATTCTCTCAATTAAAAATATACATAAATTTGACAGTCTGTATTTTTAAAGCAGTGTTGCAAACAATACCTGTATTTGAAATGCAATGTTATTGATACTTGAAAACTAAGATGAAATGTTAAACATTTTTGAACATATCTGGACCTTGAAAGTGATTTTTTACAGGGAAGAACAATGAGTTACTGCAGTTTGTTTTATCTGCCATGTCACAGAATATAAGATTTAACAAAATGAAATAGTATTTGGCGGATATGATAAAACTCTTCGTTAAATCAATAGACATGGTAACTTACTTATTTTTCAGGATATCGAGCAGTTCATCCCTGTTGATCACTCTGGCTTTGTTTGTGGAAAATTTATCCTCTTTGTGCAAATATTCTAAATCTAGAATCTATCAATGTATATCAACATGTATGTGATGCATCTGACTAAAATATCTTAAACTTTAGATCTCTCAATACAAGTATCATAATATTTTTTACCTGACTAAATATTTGGAGTATTAAAATGTTATCTTATATCACAAAAACGTTCATATCAATAACCAAAACCAAATATACACAGTTGAAGCAATGGTCATTGCATTAACAAACCTTGCAGAGAGTTTTAAACTGTCCATCATTTCCTGCTCCAACCAAAATATAATTATCCTGGGTCTGAAAGGCCTATTAAAGTGGAATGTTTTACTATTTAATTATAACCTTAAACAAAAGATTCCATTACTTTAAGAAATTCAAAGATATACGTGATTTTCTGATAGTTTTCATAACAGAAGTATTAATAACTTTTTGACCACAGGTGCTTGAGGACAGAACCCCCCCACCCCCACCCCCACCCACCCCCTTCGATATAGACCCCTAGGCTCATAAAAAATCTTTCATTGCCATATTTCTGATAAAATCTATACCGGCAAATCGAAAACAAACGTTCTATGAAATCTACCCTACATTCTCTATATAAAAATCAACAAGGTTGCCTACTCCGTAGAAAGCTTATTGAACGGAAGTAATAAGGTGTTGACTAATTCCCGATGTTCCCCATATACCCAAATATACGTGTATAATATCAACAATAGATATATTCTTGTTTTTTTGTACGAATTCTTCATCAAAATTTTATTTTTAAACGTTTTGTAGTTTTACAAATATTTAATGAAAAGAAGATATTTTTATAAATTGCATTTTTAAAAGGGCATAACTCTCACATGCAAATCAGGTATTTGAAAAATAATTAGAGACTTTTCATTTGCATCAGCGGTTTAGAACTCTATTCTCCCAATACATTTGAAAGACATTTTTGAAAGTGTATATCAACCAAATTTCTTCAAAAGTTTGCTTCAAAACAGTGTCTCAGACTTTCTGCAGAACTGTGTATTTTGGTAAAAAGTCGTCTCCTCGTCACTTCCGTTCACTAAGCAAAAACGCTGACTGTAGCCTGACATCATTTCGAAAACTAGGTCATAACGACTGTTAAAGTGCCTTAACTTTCATGAGAGTTGGTGGTTACTGAAAAGAATATTCAATCTACAATTTGAGTTGTTAACTTTAGGGCTTTGTTAAGATTTATGAGACGATTCAACCAAAATTCTCGGCAGTGCCTCTCGGTTTGCAGACGAAGTTGGCAACCTTGTTAATTTATATATAGAGAGGGTAGATATTTTTTATAAAATGTAAGTTTAAGCAAGTTTTCTGAATTGATAGGATAGATTCTATCACAAATGTGTCATCCATATATAATTTATGTGAAAAAAGTCGAACAGGCCCGAGAGTCTATATTAAAGGGAGGGGGGTCCTGTCCTCAAGTACCTGTGTTTTTGACCAGCGGATATAAAAAGAAATATTGTAATAACTAATAAATTATAAATTAAAACTTGAAAATGCAATTATTGGGAACAAAAAGAAATGTACATCACTGTCTACGTGTATTTACCTGGTAGGGAACGATGCTGGGGTGAGCAGTACCATGTCTTGTTGCTTCCAGACCAGCATTTAAATAATTTGCCCCTATATTGATCAGAGAAGCAACCTACAATAGGAAAAAATAACATACATTTGCTTTTTATCCAAATATATGCCCAAGTTAAACAGAACAAAGTCATTTTGTAATGACAAAATATCTGTTAGAAATAAAAAGTATTCAAACAGAATGTAAATATAGAAGGTCATTATCTACGCAATGAACTGTCTACGGGGCTTCCTGTTTTCCAAATACTGACACGAAACACACAGCGGGTTGTGACCGATCGACAGGGGATGCTTACTTCTCCATGGTACCTGACCCCAACTCTTGTGTTTTACAGGTTCCTTTCTACTCGCTCACAATTTGCATTGTTTCAATGGTCTTTTGAGCTTGATTACTGATTATTATAGATCTTCATATTTCATGGTCTGAACTTTTAAATTTTTATATTTATCTACAAATAACTTTCTTAATTAAAATACGAATCGCAGTTGTTTTCATTATAGGTTTTGTTTTATACTGTATATTTTTTTACATTTGGCTTTGAAGTTTAATTTTTGCCAACAACTTTTACAATAAAAAAAAAATTCCACCTCTACAATCATATATATTGGAGACGTTTTATCAATTAACAATTGATACTTCAATTCGTATTGAGAGTGAACTCAAATTAAAAGAAACTTTTGAACCATATAGTTTGCGTCTTCAGTAGACAATTGCAAGAGTATCTGATCAGCTACTTGTAAGGAGAGGAGAGCGTAAGAAACCCCTAGCTAGCGAAGAAGTGGAGTTTGCCATTTTTTTTTTTATTTTATGATGCCTAACTGGCCATAAACGGTCATAGCCAACTGAATTGTATGACAGATGATTCTCTTTTTCCATCGACAGCTTTCTTTTACATAGTAATATTCGGCTGTCATCAACTTGTGTCTCACAGCTTATTTGTAACTCAAGAACATGCTCTGAGTACGAGCTTTGCCTAAAACCAGACAGGTTACTGACAAATGAGTTTATGTTCCAAGGATTTTAAACTTGTTTGTTGATTTGTTAAACATCTTTTTCGAACATTTTTCACTAAGACTTGAAGGAAAATCAGCATTTCGTACACTCTTTGATCGTTATATTGATCTCGTTAGTAAAGACTATCATCGGTTCATTTTTTTGCTGACCTGTTTCATGTCATTTTTTTAAGGGGGATGTCCGGCCACCTTTAGTTCAGTAAGAACATTATGTAAACATTTCTTCAAATGGCTAAATACATTATATTGTTATCAAATTTTAAGTCATTATGATAAAGATACAATAAATATGCATAACTGAATGCATGTACTGTTGCCTTCGAAATGAGTGTAAAGAACCATGAAAGTAGTTCATGGATAGCAGCACGTGTGTATTTTTAGCACAGAATTTTGTTTTGCAGACCTCTTCTAAATATGGAGGTACATAATAATCTTAAAATGTAGAAGAGAAATTCCAGTTGCAAAATGTTTCAAATAATATGAACACTTTTGAAAGAGGAAATCTGTTACAGTGTGGCTTAATGTAAATAGTATTATTATCAAACAGTTGTTAAATAGTGAACGTATTGATATAAAAAAAATTCTTAAACTCTTTGATTCCAGGTAAGGAAAAATGAGCACCATCAAAGTTAAAAATTAAGAATTTGTAAGTCTGCCTCTTATTTTATCTATCAAAATCTTAATTATCACCAATGAAACACAAAGAAAGTAGACACATAAAATCGATATGAATGGCCTTGTTTTAGTACCTACTAGTATACTGTGTAAAATAAACAATTACAATTTCATCACATCGGAGCACCATTTGAAAAGGAATGAAATCATTCAGAGTGGGTTGGGAGATTAACTGAAAGAAAAACAAACTTTTTTTTATTCGCCCATATTGTCAAAATTACAATTTTACAGAGTAAAGAAAATAATCAACATAGTTGAATATTTGAGACCATCTTTAAGATGACGTTTGGTGGTCCTCCCAACTCAGGGAAAAATCATTGGGTCCGTATTAATAGGTTGGAAAAAAAAACCTTAAAATTTAAACATATTTGTTGACGAAAGAACAAGAAAAAAATATCGTGTAATGGGATGTAAAAAAAAAAATTGAGTCGGGCCATTTGTAGGCAGTAGGTCGGGAAAGAGGGCAACCAAATTTTTTATAAAAAGTGGTCTTAACATTATAAGGCTAGTTCATGTTCCATCACATACCGAGTAATGCAAAATTTCTGAAGGTTTGGCACTATTTTGAAACACATTGAGACATGATGTGTTTTTATGTCCAAACATTACTCCATACACTGTGTGGGTCATCGCAAACAATCTAGCTCTTTATCTAAGGTGCCTGAAGGAAATCCTGTAACTGACTATTTTTTCTATCTAACTGCTAAACAAAATAGACATATGTACCAATTTTTCGAATGTAATACATGTAATTACAATTTGTTTTTCAAGCACCGCATATTGTTTATCATTTTCAAATTAAAAGCTAAGCATCCTCCTTCCAGAGCCCCATTTGAAAATAAATTCTATCGCCACAGAAAAGAGACCCACCGAAAGCACATCATTTTAATCTTTTTCCTTGAGTTTTTAAGAAACCAACAAATTATCAAGACTTGTTCGATGAAAATTAAATATAATCATGGTCATAAACACATCTATACACAGCAGATATATGCACATGCCAACCACGTGCTCTGTGGAATGATATTTAACGAGGAAACTCGAGCGATAAACAGAACAGTTTTTCCCGATTTGCTGGAGTGGGGTTAAAATAATATTGCGTTTTTTTTATTAATCAGACGATGCGCTGCAACAAGTAAATGTAGTAAGTTATATAACCTAAGGATTATTACTTAGTAATTTCTTGTCTTGGTGTTGTAATGGTCGCATTTATTCTAAAATCAATGTTATTTGAACTCTGCCTGACAGAGGAATGGTGGTCGAAATAAACGCATGGTCTCAGGGAGACCCTCATATGAAAATTCAAATTTTCAAGAATTATGGATAATGAAAAGAAAAATGCGAAACAAATGGTTGTAGCCAGAAATCATTTTCAATGAATTTTTCATCTCGTGAATGCTGTAGCTGCGCAGTTCTAACATGATTAATTTCCTCCTAATTAAAACAAATTGAACTTAATTCTTAACTAATTTTGATCTCTGAGAGGTAGGTACTGCACGAGTGCATTAGCACTTTGAGTAACTTTGGGCTAGTTTGGTGGAGTATTAAGCGCATTCTTGGTATTTCTTATTTTACACCAGACTTGATCCAATATGGCTTGTAAATCCCCCTTAAGGCTTTTGATTTTATAATACTTTTGAATAACGTATTATTCGGACTACTTGATCGATAAATAGGCTGACGGCGGATGTAACTGGTCAACAACGAATACCTGCTCCTCCTCAGCACCTGATACCAAATGGGGAATTTCCAAGGGTCTGAGCTTGTTTTATGCGCTATATTTACATATTTTATTGTTTGTCATTTTCTATTTGAACGATTACAGTTTGTTTTTATTTTCTTGAAAACGAAATTCAAAGGACAAACCTGAGTAGAAAATAAATCGCAGTCAATGTGTTGACCTTGACCCGTTTTTTGTCGCTGTAAGATAGCAGCCGTGATGGCGCCGTGAGCGTACAGTCCGGTGGATAAATCTGTCATAGCCACGCCCACCTTACATGGTTCCCCGCCCTAAAGGAACAATTAAGCAATAAATCTACAAGTCTAAGCAAGCTCAAACATTTGAAAGTCTGTCCTTTTGGTAAAAAAGAATTTCTGAGGACCATTATTGATTACATGATGCCGTAACGACTGATCACATAGTAAATGTATTTTTTTGTATTTGTGTTTGAATATCAACTTTGTGCAGTAACCTTGGGACCAGTGATGTACATCAACCCTGCTACCCCAGAAACTATGACGTCATATCCTGCTCTTTTCGCGTATGGTCCAGTTTGCCCGTAACCTAATATTTGTAATAAATTTAACATAATTATTCAACAGGTTAGATGTAAAAAATTGTGGTTTTTGTTTTTTCTAAATAGATCTATCATTAAAAGTTTTTTTTTCTTTTTATTATGCATGCTCCATTATTGAAATTAGAAAGTGGATACCTGATATTGAGCAATAAATAAGCTGGGGTGCGTCATTTTTAAGCTGCTGATATCCTAGACCATATTGTTCCAGTTTTCCAGGTATGTAATTCTCTACCAAAACATCACACTTAGTGGCAAGCTGATCAACATAAATAATGGATAGGTATTAAAATATTAAATTAATGTACAATAAAAGTTGTGGATACAAAATTGATAATAACAAACATGTATACACATTATTTGTAAATTACATCCGCTTATGCACAGGCGACCATCATATTAAATAATTTCCCTCCCTATCATGCCATAAATGTATGATGTGTTACTGGTCCCTTATTCAGGTTATACAATTTGTCTACAAAAGATGCAACGTTAATTCCCGTACCAACGAAAGCAGCGAATTATCAAATAAAAAAAAAATATACGTTCATTGTTATGATATGAAAAAAAAGGATTTTTGACTTGGTCAATATTCATCAAAACTACTTCCTTATGATAAATTGCATCTAAGAAATATTACATCTATTATTTATCTATTATTTCTAAATTCTTCAAATAGAAATAAAAGGTTGAAAACAAACCTTTCTGATAATGTCCTGACCTTTCTTAGATTTTATATCAACGGCAACACTCTGTAAATACACCAGTCTTATACACTGTATCATATCATATAATTTATGATCCTCAAAAGTGAATCGCTTCTCTTAGTTACGACCCAGGAGCGAATCAAATAAATTCATTTTACATTGTAAAATAGATTACATCAAGAACGGGATTTTCTGCTCCCGTTCTAGCGTTATCTTACACTGTTGTGGCAACTGTTATATTTTTTATCATTTGAAAAACCGTATACACATTTAATTGTGAATAGAATATAACTTTCATGCCTATTACTTAAAAAGAATCAAAAGAATTTCTTGAACAAAAAAAACTTCATACTGATATTTCAATAATTCTTTCATTATCATAAATAAGCTACCTTTTTATTTCTGTTAACTGTGAGGAAGTACACAGATTCCGAACCTTTAAATGGCGGCCCCCACGAGCGAGTATCGTCCCCTGATCCTGGAGTGCAAAAATTAAGATAATGGTAATTAATATAATTAATATTATAAATTATCCACGAAGAACCTTACCCTGTGAGTTGATTTTTAGCTACTGGTGTATCAAAGTTGTACCTGGTCGCTCAATTTTAATTACTTCTGCTCCTAAATCACCGAGGATCATAGTGCAGTAGGGCCCAGCAAGCACTCTACAATTATAAAAATATAAATATATTTCCCCGATTTTTATAATTTTAAATATCAAAGGGGTCATTTGATGATATCGGAAGAATACTTACCTTGAGATATCCAGTATTCTGTATCCACTTAGTGGCCCAGGCCATTTTTTGGCATTCTCTGTAACAAACGGTTAATAATTTTTTTTGTCCCGAATTGCCTTCCATAAGTGACTGGAAGTTTGCAAAGCGAATCTAAAACGGGTATCGATTAAAAGAAATACAAAATAAGTTACATACCTGAAGTGCATTTATGGGAAATATTTCTCCCTTTAAGGTACCGATTAATCTGATTTCTACATTCGATGCAAATACGTGTAGTTTTAGCTGACATGAATTGCCGAATAAACATAGCCTGTGCGTTATAAATTTAGAGTTACCTCTCTTGTCGTGTAAATAACTATGACAGCCTTGTCTCTGCGTCGTAAATATCATTATTATGGTGTTTTTCTGTACAGTTGGTCGCAAAACCTAGGCTAATATTCATGACCCTCACCCAAACTAGAGACGGTGTTTAGGAAGTTAATCGGTTTTTGTTTTGAGAAGAAGAGCTAAAAAGTTTTAATGAGTGAATTATGATTTTGAGGTAAACTGTTCAATTTCATTTTGCGATGATTTTGAACCACAAAAAGTGTCTTCAGTACCTTAATTTCTTATTGTTTCCCCATCATGCATTGAGCATAAAATGGTGCCAAAAGGTACATATTTTATACATTTAATTATTAATTCCAAATTATTATCTCTTACAAATTTGCATTAAAGTTTATCATAATTTTTTAATTCGATTTTGGACATCAGTACTCAGTTTCTCTTCTTTCCGAATTTTTTTCGTGTTGCTTATAAATTTGGACAAATACAACTTCATATAACCTCAAACACACACAGACATCAATTATTTTCTTGAATTTATTATGAAGCGCACAACCCAGCTTTGAACAGCGGACCGTTAAAACTTAAAAATAGATTTGTTTATGTCAGATGCAGCATCTAACCGAAACAAGTCTTATAATGATGCTCACTACATGCAAGTTTGTAATCCTTAGATTTTGAATAACTTGGAAAAATACTTTTTTCATGATGTGACATGATCGCTTACTAGTTCTATAGTTAAACTAAACTCCGGTCGGCAAGGGATGTTCACTTCTTCATGGCACCTCATCCCAAATAATTATCTGATGTTCGAGTGTTTTTGAGTGGACTGTGTTTGATTTGCTCCCGATTTATATTGTCGGGAAGAATTTTTGGGGCTTGAATACTATACAATTATTGCTGTGTTTTGAGGTCAATACAATGATTTAGCCATCTGAGGGGTACAATATTCACCGAGCCCGGAGGGCGAGGTGAATATTGTTCGTTATTTCCATTTTTTTAATGCGTATCCTTCTACGCATCCTCCATACATGTACCTGTAACCAGGTAAAACGTTAACGTTATTCGGAAATGAATTTGATCCTAAAATTATATCAATTACATCATAGGTGATTTGAAGTAAAACATATGTAAGACAGAATCAGAATCATCTTAAGTTTCTTTATTAAAAGTCTGCTTTTTTACACCACATATCCTACTAAAGAAATGAATCACAAACTCGGCCCCATTTCTCTAAACTATTAATAAGTTTGAGATAACAAATCTATTGAGAATCTATGAACGACACTGCCATGGATAAAGATAAAAGTCATAAGTGTCATAATAAGACCATCTTCCGCTGTGATGGGTGTAACACTTCACAGGCTCAGATCCGCGCTTGGTGCTGAATCCCTGACAGTTGACATCGGTCGAACATAAGCGCTTACAGTCGATGCGCATCTGCAATCCTTTTTCAAAAGAATTGTACCCAAACGATCTGTCGTCTCTCATTATACCTGAAATTGAATACCGAGCTCGAGTTTAGGATATTGTCAAAACAAGACGGAAAGGAAAAAAATGTGGTCCCAAAAAATCATGAAATACATCACCCCTCGATATTTTTCTTTAGGTAAATGCTATAGAAAATTAGAATGTTCAGGGTCACAGTTTTACATAACCGAAAACTGAATAACCCAAACCTTTTATCATAGATCGAAACTTTAAATGATATCATTAGCTTTTTTTTTAAGCTAATGGATAAAATAAACGATGTATAGCATTCCTGACTTTTACAATACTTTCTTTTACCACATTTTAAAAGGAATGACTTTCTATGTCAATTTCTACAAAGAAGTAAAACTGAAAACGACTCGTTTAAACGGCATACACCATATTCATTTTTCTATCTCCTATATCAGTATTTTGGTATATTTAAATAATAAAAGCTTTCTTTGGTTGTTAGTACGGAATTATAATGTCACAGCTGTTGCAGAAAAAATACATAACCCACGTAGGCGGGTTATGTTTAATTTTTGATTGTCTGCAAGGCTGCAACGTTACTAGTACTGTAGTAATTCCCATACTAACAAACAAAGAAAGCATTTTATCGTTTATTTAATTGCACCTGTATTAAAAATCTCTCAAAGTAAGAATTAAATTTGTTAACAACTGCATTGAAGATGAAAAATGGATCATTGTGTGTAGAACTCATGGAACTGCCATTGTCCAATAAATCTACACACGTGGCGCAAGTTAGTGTCGTTCATGCACTGATTAATGGCTATGGTCTTCATAAGAAATAAGGAAAAATTTTCAGTGGACGTAAATATAACCAAATATTTACATCCACTGAACATTTTCTCCTTTATTTCTTAAGAAATGCATTGCCTTTAATCAGTGCACGAACAACACTCGGCATATCACGTACATGTACAGATTTCTTGATCAGTTGCTAATCCATCAATGAAATTTACAAAGACGAACGTATCAATAATACAATAATTAATCTTTTTAATCTTCTTTTAATTGATTATTTAAACAGGTATAAATATAAACAATAAAATGTCTTTCTTTGGTTGTTAGTACGGGAATAAATGTCGCAGCTATTACAGAAACAAATGTCGCAGCTATTACAGAAACATTCATTCCCGTACTAGAAATCAAAGAAAGCATTTTATTGTTTAAATAAACCTTGGCATTTATTACATCTGGTCACTTTTTCGGGTAGTGCATGCATATTTCACATGCTTTTTCTTGATGACGGTTTATTTCATATGCATTGAACGAGTATTTGTGTGTATTTCATTTTGTAAATGAATGCATTAACCTGTGCAATTAATATAGAATGTTTTGGTATTTTGACATGTAAGAGATCATTTTTTCGACCCCAAAAATAAATGACAGTGAAGGAGACACCCAGGAGGAGAAATACAAAGAACCAAGAACACAACTGTGGCTCTATTACTGCTGAAGATGGATACTTAAGTGAGTTGTGTTCAGCTTTAATTGATATGATTTAAAGAAATTTCAATAGAAAATTTACGAAGTGTGTTTTTTACAAATTGAAAAATAAGAAGTACAATAATTTTATGAAAATTTAAATAGAAAATTTAATTAGTGTGCTTATTTTTTCACAAATTGACAAAATAAGAAGTACATGCTAATCCCATTAAACACATTAAAGGTTTACTATACCATAACATGCTGTCCTGTTTAAATTGGTACACTCTCTTAAACGACGACATTCGTCACATGTGGTTTGTCCTGTTCTGTGTTGGAAATACCCCTCAGAACAAAACAAACATGAGGCTTGTCCAGCATTTGGTTGGTAAAAACCAGCACTGCATTGATTACAACTACTTTGTCCTGAAGAGAAAACGTCATTTCAAGCAAGAGATATCGCGCAAAAATAAAGAAAAAGTTGGTATGTATTGAACGACATACCTGTATAACCCTGATATGTTCCTGGTCCACAAGGTTTACAAGAGTCTAAGAAAAGATTAGCAATTTTGAATAATATTATATCCTATTGAATACAAAATTAAAGCTTTTCGATATACTGCATTACAAAGGATTTGTACAAAAAAAAAATTAGTAAACAAGAGTGAAGAAGTCGAACACATTTCCTTCACAAATGGATAGTATTGTGGGGAAAGACAGTGATATAAAGATATCACACCTGATGAATTTAAATTTTCAACCTCCAATTAATCCCTTTATTTTTGTGATATACGTTGTACATTTTCTCTTTTTTCTTTTTTTTTTTGACCGGTACTAAATCCGAAACTATACTCTGCCACCTGAAAAGTTTTACAAACAATAACGCGCCCCTATAGCTAAGACACTAGATTTAAAAGCTCAGGGACTCCAATACAAATTAATTTTTTGCAGACATAGCCTTATATCTTAACTCGAAAAACGTGTTTTACAAATATAAACGTACATAACTCCAAGAACGTGTCTATCAGAGTACACATGTATATGAAACAATTATGGGTGTCTATATTTTTGACCTTATTTCAACTGATTGATTAATACGTCCAAGCAGTTGGTTCAGTTAAAAGCACCACTGAGTGGATATAATTACAAACTATAAATAAACAGTATTCCGATAAAATGATCCTAAACCCCATTCTTATTGATTTAACGAGTAGAATGAACTACAAGTTTTTTTAATCAGTATAATAATTATACGTAATTTAAATCTAGAAGAGATGTAAAATAATATATGTAAGCTACTTAGTAGTATTCAGTTTTAGAGTAAAATTTGAGATCGAAGCTGACCTGCGGATTTCATGCCGTGGTTGGGTTGATAGGTGCCTATGGGGCAGTGACGACACCACACTGACCCGGTCTGGTCCTGGTATGTCCCGGGTGGACAAGGAGTGCACTGCAGGCTGCCGACATTAGGACTGTGTTCGCCGACAGGACAGGGGTCACACTATAAGTAGAAAGGACAAAATGAGGCATCCAACAACAACGGGCGGTTTTAGTTGATACTATTTTATCATGTAACGTGTTGTTTTAAACATACTAATTCAACATCGTGCCGTTTACATATGTTATGAGGTGTGGTGTATTTATATATTGTCTCATCATAGTTATATATACCGTAATTAGTAACATTAAGAAAGTTCTCGAGCATTCAAGAGTGGTCAGCTTTTAAGCCATTTTTTCTAGAACATTCTTGATTTTGTGTATGTCCAGAATGTTTCAGTAATATCATTTATTATATACCCATCAATTTCCTTGTTTTTGTTACTGTTAATTTTACAGAGTTTGATCCGATTTTCCGGATCACCACACTGTGGTTTTCTGAATCCATATCACCACTCTCTGAAACTGATGACGTAGTACGCAAAAACATGACGTTATTTTTCTTGCGCATTAAAAAGTCCCTTGTTATTATGCTTTGTTTTATGGATAAATATTATACAATTGATCTCTAATGTTTTATTCTGCTATATTTAGCTAGTTATAAGGGGGTATATAATAAATTTATCATTATAACAGTAACTTGATCCGAAGAGCCGTATCACGTCTCGTTGACAGGCGCGGATCATCAGATCAAACTCGACGCTTCGCGTCTCGTTAGATCTGATGATCCGCGCCTGTCAACTCGACGTGATACGACCCTTCGGATCAAGTTACTGTTATGATAATATATATGTATTCACGACTTCTAGAATTTTGTATATTTAGGATAATGCATATTAAATACCCTGTTAATTATAAGCATGAAAAGCATTGTCGTGTAAGTAACATTGATGTACAAGTAAGACTGGCGTACAAAGATACTGTAATAGGATACTCTCACTGGGGCATTGTGTGTGGTAACCGACTATCTGTTGTATTTATGTATGTTTAGTTTCTTAGTTTGTACTTTTTGATTCATATATATAACTGTAAATAAATAATCGTTAAGTTTGAACTGTGTGATTGATCTTTGCTGGCATTTAGGGTTATTCTGGTCAATAACACATATACATGTACTATTCCAACAACGTGTCGTTTTATATAAACTATTCCAACAACGTGTCGTTTTATATAAAATATTCAAACAACGTGTCGTTTTACATAAACTATTCAAACAACGTGAGGTTTTATATAAACTATTCCAACAACGTGCCGTTTTACATAAACTATTCCAACAACGTGTCGTTTTACATAAACTATATTCCAACAACATACGTGCCGTTTTAAAGAATGAGTGCTCATAAGTACGTCATTTGGAACCTTTTCGGCTACCCATTTTAAACTTAAAATTACAATATATCACTGAATTAATCTATGATTAATTTGAAAGCATATGCTTTTGATCTTTATTTCTAGAATATTTTGTCAAACATATTTCTATTATAACAGACAATTTAATTGAAAGGAACATGTTAAAGCCTTATATTCCGGAAATTTGAACGGGACCACTTTCGAATCTAAGAAATCCGCAAATAGGCGGAGACATTTAAATCGCATGGTTGTGTAATGTAAACATTAGCACATTTGATTTTTTCGCACTACGATTAAATGGAGAAGAGAGAGAGATCATGTTGATTTTATGGTGCAAAATTAATAAATGATTCTAATGTTTAGGGATGGGGTAGATGTCTCGCCCTGCAGACCATAATATAAGCCAATAAACGTACTTATTACACTGTCAATACCAGATTTTTTTCAAAACACCCTTAATGAAAAGCATAAGGTTAAATATGAGACATATTATCTTAAAATCCTATTAAGATATGCATAAAAACTCCCATAGTTTGAAGTTGGAAGTACGATAGATACCGTAACAACAGAAATTAAACACAATGAAATGTTCAATGAAAGCGTCAGCGTATTGAACAGCAGAATGTCTCGTGAGTAAGGTGATTATAATATCAAGCGTTGATGCTCGGTGACCGGTTAATTTAGTAGCTATTTCAACCCTAGTTTGGGGACATTTTTTTTAATTTGATATGAGCCGCAACTTGGCCAACATATCCTTTGAATATATGTTTAAGAAATAAGGTATCATTTTAAAACATCTATCGGGCTATATATACCCGATAGATGTTTTAAAATGATACATAATTACATATATTTACTTTTCTGACTTATTCATACTTTATATTTGCCTGATTGTGACTTTTAACGTGTGAAATGCATTATTTTCAAACCCAACGGCATATATTTAATCCACTGAAGGCGAGTCGACCCTTTATGACGTCACTGAGAAATTACGTCAAACGATTATCCATATGCACATCTATGGCCTCTTGACCCCGTACCGGTTTTATACAGTTTTAGATACGCATTGCTTTCAGTAGTGTTATATAATACAGGTATAGATACGCATTGCTTTCAGTAGTGTTATATAAAGAAAAACATTTGCAAATGTAAATAAATGTTAAAATTAAAATACTTATTCTGTGCAAATGATAATAAGCAACAATGATAATAAGCAACAATGATAATAAGCAACAATGATAATGATAACAATGATAATAAGCAACAATAGCTAAGTTGCGACTCGATGTAAACAATGTCGTTGAAAACTAATATGCATATGAATTACAATAGAAATGTGACAAAACTTTTAGACCCCCGACTCAAAAAATAGTGTCGCTTGACATTATTTAATAAATTCATGTTATATAATATACCAAAACCTGCTCTTTAGACATTGTTGTATACCTATAACTATAAGACATAAATTTGATGAATTTTGGAATTTTATTTTGCGAAAAACATCGGGATCCAACTCTCATAGCTTAAGTGCAGTCATTCTTTACACTAATATTCAACGTGCCGTTTTTTATTTTAAAAACATATACTATTCCAACAAGATGGCGTTATATACATGTATAATTTTCAGCCATATCGTTTATTCTTAAACTCGAACTCACGCTTGTTTTGCCTTTTTTATGTTGGTATGTGCCAGTAGGACAAAATTCACAACTGGTAGAACCGGTCTGGTCCTGATAAGTCCCTGGTTCGCACATCGAACACCACTGTAGACTACTTCCGCTGTTATATTGAGCCCCAGGGCACGGGATACACTGTCCGTCTTTCCCGTAAGTACCCGCTGTACAACCTGTCCAATAAAAGATATATGTTTTATAAAATATTTCAGAAAATACATTCAATGCTAATGGATTTTGTAAAATGATCTTGATTATCAATGTTGATGCTGCACTGTATGATGTGATTGTTTGCAAGATGGTTTGTTTAATTTCGTTTAACGTTCTCAAATTCATCGACGTGCCCAAGAGTTCAGATTTCCATCAAAATTCCTTATTTTGCCATAAAGCATTATTGTAGAAAAAACAAAACAAAGCAAACAAGGAAAAAAAAGAGTATGAAAGATTTTGTTTAAATATCATTCACAAATGAAAAAAAATATCCTCATATTAGGACATAATTTTGTCATGGTCATCCTTCTGTTTATAAAAACTTTGGTTTTTATTTTACGCTTGAAATTTGCTTTTCATATTTTACAATTTATTTTTTTTATTTACTTTTGTAAATTAAAGAAAGTCCGAGGAAAATGGATATAATTTTCTTCTAATGTTTTTCACTATTAAAATGAAATAGAATACTAGTATATGTGCAAATTCAGGAGCGTTGCCTCACAATGTGCAATGGGACTACTTTCTTACTAGGTTAACACCATCCCCAATTCCTCAAAAATCAACCATATACTTTCAATATTGTACTCGCAAAAATCTGGCTTTGTACGTTGGTCATAATTTAGTAGCAAAAATCATTTTGCTGATGCATAATCATTGTATCTTTTAATAATTAAATAAAATCAACGGCAAGAAGATCAAAAGTCAAGTGCGGTTCTCTTTTTAATAAAACGATGATGATTAAAATTAAAATCCTGCCACATTTCATAACCAAAAAAAAAAATTGCAACATATTTCAGTTTTTTTTTTTTTTTTTTTTTTTTTTTTCGGATGTTTGAATTTATTGAAATTTATTTATTCCACGAAAAATGTTTAAATGTGGTAGACCAAATTTACTATAACAATTTATTTCATGTATTTATTTGTTATGAGATCATCCTATTTTCCGTTTCGTCTAAAGAAGTCTTAAAATTTATCTTTAATTTCATTTGATATTATCCAATAATTTTTTTTTTACCTTGAGTATAAGTAACCGTTCAGACTAAGCAAAAAGGGGTAGTATTACATTTAAAGAAGAAGTTATCTATCCAGCGAATATTGGATGCATCTTGTGGTATGAAACTTTCATATTTAGTTATTTGTTACTTTACTATTAAAGATTTGGGAATTACATAGTATTTTAATTGCTAAGTTTATATTTTATTGAATTTTTGCAGTTAAAGTTGTAATTCTAATATTTGTCTGTAAATTCAAAGCTCATTTTGCTACAAAACATTGTTTATCTTACATATATGCTGCATTAACGGTAAGTTATCATTAATGTTAATGACACCATATGTAAATTTCATGTTGTTATAAAAAGAAAAGGCAATCTTTCGTTCTACTGTCTTTATTTCTTTGATTATAATTTTAATATTACTTGGTATTCAAATCAAAGCATTTCACCATATGTTAGATTTAAATTGATAGATGGAATAAGAATATATATTTAATAAAGATTTTTTTTTAAAAAGAAAAACTATTTACCCACTGGAAGGCATGCGATGTTGTCGTGTGTATGTAAACATTTGTAGGAAGAAGGGCATGGCGAGTCGCTGCAGCGTCCCAAGAGTTGCTGTGAAAGATAAAATTCTATTGAAAAACATTTTCGACCTTTCATAAAAATATTAAATCTAAATTTTAATCTAACTTTAAAAGAGAGTATTTATATTCACTGTAATTTCTTTATGAAATCCATTAGATATCTCGCGCGCAAAAAATCCTTGTAACCGCGCGGTAGAATAGGAACTATATACATTTTCAATACTCTAGGAACATAATTCAAAAACAACCACCGTGTTAAATTTAAGTAAGAACGTTTAAAATTAATTTGTCATTATGCTCCCCGCTTGAAAAGTGGGAGGGTATATAGTAATCGGGATTTCCTTCCGTCTGTACGTCCGTCCGCTGTAACGCTTTATCTCTTATCCGCAACTCCTCTTATACTACAGAGTGAAATTTAATGAACCTTTCACAGAATCTTTATTACATATTGCCATTGTGCACCTCCTATTTTATTTTTTTATTCGACACGTATTTTAGGTTTCCCATAGCAAAACATGGAGATTGCCATTTTATGTTTACCTATGACGTCACATATAGAAGCTTCTGGATAACATTTGATAGGACGAGTTATTCCTCTTTACACATTACGGTAAAACAATATATAGCAACACAAGGACATTATGGGAGGTGGGGGGTATCATTTAGTGAGCTCATTGCTCACAGTACCTCTAGTTTTTATCGTTGCAATGTTCTTTTGCGTTATTTATCTTACATGTAGGTCTATTAAGCACAGCAGTTCTGAAATGCGTTAAATTTAAAATTATAACAAGAGATGAATGTAAAACACGACCCTCCCCCAAATAAATGGAATTTTTTCCAGGGGGCATAACTCTGTCCGAGTTGGCCAGAACGTACCTAAAAACTGAAAACGACCTAGAAGTTTTTATGATAAATCTGTGTATCAAATTTCATTTCAATATGTGCAACCTCTGCAAAGAAAATGAACGGAAACTAATGGTGGACAGACAGACAGAATGATCGACCGAAAGACAACAGCCAAGCAATAATACGTCTTCCCTTCTTTGAAGGGGACATGATTAACTAAATAAACAATGAAGAAAGAAAATTAGAGAATGTTAATAAGAGCATTGAATTCCTTTTTTGTGTTTTTTGACCACCACACTCCATCATTGATTTTTGGAAAAATTTCCATGATCAATAGAAAGAATACGAGGGCTGTTTAATAGATAATATCCTTGGTGCTCGTAAAGAAACAAAATCCCCCCTCCCCCGATTTCTACTGATTAAGTCTTAATGATTTAACTTAAATAATTTGTTTTAATTAAACAGATGTCTGTAACATTTTTATCCAATTTCTGAATGTTTAAGAACACATTTTTGAATATGGCCCTTTGTACTCTGGAATATGGGAGATCCTCTGATTACCTGGACTTGTTACGCATTTAGAAGGTGTTTTTTCAAATTTGGAAAAATGAAACAAGTCAAAGGGTAAAAGATCTTGCAAATATTGTTGGTAAGACAAAAAATTGACTTTCTGTTTTATATCCCCAAAACTTCTATACCATTCGTACCTCGTGGGTTTGGAGGCTGTCATGAAGAAATTTAATATAGTGGATTCCTGATTCTGATTTCCATCCACTCATAAACCTTTCGATTTTTTTGCGAAAAATTGACTTTCTAGACTCCTCCAGAAATTGAACTGCCTCCCCGAATAAAAAGTTGAACAAAAAGATCATTAAAATTTAAGAAATTGGCATATACAACTGTCTTTGTGCTTTTAGAATTCTTTGCTCTTTTCAGACCTTTGTTGTTTTTGTCAAGTGTATATGATTGTAAATTCGTTTTAAGGTTAAAGCAATGGATTCAAGTTTTATTACCCGGTATCTTTTTGAATTTAAGACAAACGTGGATATTTACAATTTCTTATTTTTTTAAAAATGTTTGTTTAGATATTTTACACGGTTTTGTTTTACTCATCTTCAAAACATAGGGTGACCATTGGGTACTTTGCTTTTTACTGTTAAATGTCTTTTTGAAAACATATACCCCCAAAATGTTGCCTATCAAATTTGCTATGTGTCTACAAGTCAATCAAACATCATAAGTGATAGTTTAATGAATTTTGCAACCAGTACATTGGTTCTTATAAGTCCTTGTCCAAGAACTGTAAACATTTTTGACACCAATTATATCACTTTTATAAAACAGACATTGTTTGCTTTAAATTTCATATATTTCAGTGAATAATTCCTTCGGATTAACAGCTTTAGTGATGCATTGGTTAATATCAATTTAGTTTACTGATTCTTTATCATTCATTTTTAATATACTGTCTTGAAAAGCTCTTCGCCAGCTTTTCACAATAAAAGTTCTATGTGATGAAAGTGGTCACACAAACTGTCATAAACCACGCGCTGGCTGGGAATTTCATTTTGTCGGCATGGCCAGGTGTGTTATATAACCGTCGACGTCCAAAAATAAGAATTCAATTCTTAAAGGTTACAACAGTGTCAACTCTCATTAATCCATAAAACAAAAATAATCGTGAACCGGTCAAAAATATCGACCCTGGAAACACCATAATTAGAAGCGGAATTAGGTAGCTAGGAACAGGAAAATATTTCCAATAATTGAGTCTATAAAGAAAGAAGGTAGTTATTATATTATGATCATAAAATTTGTAAGAAAAAAGCTGCTGATAACTCTTGTAATATTTACTAATATGTCAGTATAGTTATCATAAGTATGATCTCACCGCAAGCATGAAATATCGTTTATTAAAGAAGGGACTAGAAGCAGACAGAGAAAATCTCAACCTACATATCAAATTGTTGACAAACGTGATTAAGATATTATATAATTGGATACATTTAAATGAGGTTTATTTTAAGAACACAATACTTTGATTTATAAAAACAATTTACCTCATTTGTACTATTGTGAACATTGGAAAAGAAGAAATCACCATTCTTTGTACCTTCCACAATGACATCAGCAGAAATTTCATTTATTTCACATGAAAAGTGCTTTGTATTATAATTGATAGAATGGCAGTGTTTGCGTAAGAGACATTCCTTCCTGCATGAATGTACACCTATATTTGAAATTTCCTCAGCAGTAAATCCATCTAAACGATATCCTGGAATGAGATTTTCAGAGCAGCAGTAAATTGCTAAGATAGCTGACCCAAATAGGAAGAGAGTCAGAGTAATAAACATCTTTTCCTGATTTTTACAAAAAATTCTAACCTTCAACCGTTTATATACCCAAAGCAATTTTCTCACGGCGACTTTAAACTGATGGTCAATAATCTTATGCTCTTCAAAGATAGTCAAGTTTTTTTTTTAATCTAAAGTTCGTTGCATTTATACTTAAAAAGCACTCAGCAGGGTAAATGATGTACTGAAATGGGAAAGGGGCATTGATTCAGGTTAAAGTATGAAAGATTGATTTCTTTATTGGGATAAAATCTACAATATCTGTCTATTTGTGGGAATCCAGTTAAGATCGAAATATGACTAATATTCAACCCACCAGATCCACAGAACACAGTTTGTACCATGAACACTACACTGCTACTGTAAATATTTCCGTAGAAAAGAATTAAAAGTGTAATATTTTCAGATTTAATTTAAAATACATTTTCAGGTCGAATTTCGGCTTGTGGTGATCCATCATTCAGAAGCATATGCATGAAACATATGGAGATAACAAGCAGTATTCAAGATAAAAAGTCCACAAATCAATACAGTATAGAAGCAGAGCATACATGAACCTCCAAAACAGCATTGGGAAAAGGTACCATAGAGGAGTGAGCATCCCCTGTCGACCTCTCTTACTCGCCGTGTGCTCCTAGTCATGATCATGAAATAACAGGAACATCCGTCGTCAATTCAGCGTGTAAATAATGGACTAACGATAAGTATAAAAATATCAGTCAGCAATACTCAGCATTTGACTCAATGATAAATTATATTTGCTGACAAGGTCATTGTATCGACCGTAGAACTTACGAAATGATGACTTTCAACGAGACTGCTAAAATGTTTGTTTCATCAACATGTTTGTGAATAATTTAGCTCATCATAGAAATTGTTCATACGTAGAGCTTGCTCTTGCGTATCGAATCAACTGTTATACATAAACTCCGTATGTAGGTGATATAGGTATATTGCTGCATAAGTAAGGGAAGTTGACGATAGAAAAGTTAGTCATCACGTGTATCATAAAGCTTGACTGTTAGATTACCAACGTCTTTTTCAAGTGAAATATCCAAATATGAAACAGATGTGTCTGACTCTGTGGAATCTTTTATCTCAAGTTCACTAAGATATATCGTATCGAAATCAGATGGAAATTACCATTGTCAATTGACAATACGTCGTCAATATATCTAAATGTTGAGTTTTAGTTAGGCCACAGCAAGTATTTTCTTCTTTTCACGCAGAAGATTTAGCACAAATTCTGCTTCATATGAATACAAAAACAGGTCTGCTAATGTCTTTCCTTTAGACTGCTGAGGTGAATTCGTCATCAAAAAAAATAAATATTTGATCCTTCTTTGATTTTCGGGTCAAAGTTCAGCTAAATAATATTGTCTTCCATTCTTACCAGTCTTTGTTCCTGGGTCCAATCCTCACTGATTAAGTGCATCATTGGTTCATCGGATATTGATAAACTTAAAATCTTACAGGAATATCTACTGTTATTTACAATACATAATATATTTGACCTACCAAATATTGGATTTTTTGTTTGTTCGATTGTAAGACAAAACACAAGGCCGAAAAATCATTTTAAGATGGATTTTAAATTATTTCCTCATCTTTCACGCCATCCAAAATTTAACGATTATGCTAGCATTATATTGTTCAGGAAGTATATAAAAAAAAACATGGTCAGACATTTTGATATTGAATAGTTTGAAAATCAATTTAATTTGACTTATATTAAGTGTTAAATTTTCGAACATTTTTTTTACCAAATATACGTCTTGGCTGAGTATGTGGCAATTGAATTTAGGAAGAAAATGAGGATAAAAGTGATGATAATAGTATCTGTATTTCCTACATCCTTTAATCTTTATAACATATTTGCAAAGCCAAAGAAGTACCGGGGTCTTATATCTCACAAGAAGCCTTCAGTGTGTGAATAGGAGATGTAGGCTTCTCGTTATGTTAATCGACCATTCACCCCCGCTGTGTATACTCCCTGAATTGATCCGTTAAATAAAGAATGTTAAATGTAGTTTGAAAACTAAGGACTTTGGTCTGTAATAAGGCATATGAAACAGTCTAACTCTGTGACCTTCGCACCGACTATACTGTATATAGGCTGTCTTCGTAACGATTATAGAATTTGTAAAATGTTCCTTTTAAAGGAAACATTAAGGATGGATAACGCAAACATTTTTTATTCTCACTAGATACAACCAATTGATTTAAAAAGGTGCTTTGTATATAGATAGTCCACTTTATCTTTGGACAAATCACATACTTTGTTAAGAAGTGTAAACGGACATGAGTTTCGTTGATGTAAAGTTTTGATGCCATTTTGAATTTTATAAACAGTTGTTGCAGAGGGAGAGTTGAGGTTTGTTTTTTTTTTCAGTTAAAAACATAATATATAGAGAAAAAAATCTATTAATTGAAATGAATTTTGATAAAGAAAAAAAAGAAGAGGACTTTTTGATATACAGACAACTGCTTTTTCAATAGAAACAAAAAACGGAAAATTTCCCATCTTGTAATTGGTCATAAACAAGATGGGAATAATTTTTCACTTTTCTCAAAATACCCTGCTTCTACACACAATTATATAGAGTTGATATTCTCATTGAATTGTCATTAAGTTAAAAAATCATCAAAACATTTGCCGTAGCCTTTAACTTGAAATTCAGTTGTATAGAGGGGATTTTATCAATTAATAAAATATTGTACAGGTTATAAGTTAATCCTTTTTTGTTTGTGTTAAGTGCCCTTAATAATAAAGAAAAGTACAGCTTTTTCTTGTTATAAAAGATAGGTATTAAATTCTATCTAAAATCTTCTTATATTTACTGTGTTATAAACCATAAGACAAATGTGCCTTTCATGTTTCTAAGATGATCCATTCATTGCTTGAGGATTTTCCGTCTGTTTGAATAATGTATAATTGAAACAATAGAGATAACTCAAATCATGTACATGAAGCCTTGCTAAAATCTTGATTGTAATGAGTTTTTCCTTGGGGAATTATAGCGTATTGTTTTATTTTTGTCTCACAGTTTTTCGCTTCGTGTTGTGAATTATACACAAACAGGTACAACATCCTTAATCGAAGCGGCACTGAGACGCACAAAGGGGAAAATGACAAATGTAGCATTTTTGTATTACCTTAAAGTATTTGGTTTCAGAACCCTTTCTTTATTTTAATGGAAAAAAGAAAATATAATTTCAGTAAAGCCATAACGAAAATATTGCTAAATACTTCTTCCTCCCTGTTGTACGCGTGCGCAGAAAAGCTAAATAAGTTCCCATTTACCAGGTCTCAAGTACCCAGCCCAGTAAATAATGTAAGTAGACCAGGAGTAAGTAGGATTTTATTCTTTGCATGCTCCAGTTGAATGTTGTTTTACAAGTTTGAGCTAAAAACTAGACGTACTCTGAGCAATGAGCTCACTAAATGATACCCCTCGCTTCCATAATGTCCATGTGTTTCTATATATTGTTTTACGGTAATGTGTAAAGAGGAATAACTGTTATCCAGAAGCTTCTATAATTATGTGACGTCATAGGTAAACATATAATGGCAATTTCCTTGTTTTGCTATGGGAAACCTAAAATACGTGTCGAATAAAAAAGTAAAATAGGAGGTGCACAGTGGCAATATGTAATAAAGATTCAGTGAAAGTTTCATTAAATTTCACTCAGTAGTATAAGAGGAGTTGTGCATAAGAGATAAAGCGTAACAGACGGACTGACGGAAATCCCGATTACTATATACCCTCCCACTTTTCAAGCGGGGGGTATAATAAAAGTGGCGTGACATTGACAAACGAGCTGCGTTCTAAAATCTGGTTTTCTCTTAAGTTTCGTTGCTGAAAACATTTGATGATATTTCAAAGATTACACACGTTATTGACTTATTTATTTGAATTTTGACATAAGAAATTTCACGTCATACACATGGTTACTTACGAGGGACGTTCAATAAATAATGTCATCGGGGCTCGGAAAGAAACAAAAAAAAGCTTTTCTATGAATTAGTCTTAATGATTAAACTAAGATTTCATCTTTTGATTAAAACACATGTCTGTTATATTTTAATTTAATTTCTAATTGTTTTTAGAACACATTTTTGAGTATATGGCCCTTTGTTTACTGGAGTTTCGCAGATCCTATGATTTCCTTTACTTTTTTTCTTTCTGAAAGGTATTTTTCTCAAGTCTGCGAAATGAAACAAGTCAAAGGTTGAAAGTGCTGGCCAATATTGTTGGTGTGACAAAACATTAACTTTCTTTTTTATCCCCAGAACTCCTTTACTCTTCATGTCCCGTAGGTTTGGACGCTGTCATGAAGAAATATAATGAGTGAATTCCTTATTCTGGCTCTTTCCTCTCTTAAGCCTTTCCCTTTTTTGCAAAAGTTTTGTTTTCTAGACTCTTCAAGAAATTGAAATTACTCCCCCAATAACAATTTGAACAACAAGACACTAATATTTAAGAGAATAGCGTATAAAACTTTTTTGTGCTCTTGCAATTCTTTGCTCTTTTCGGGCCTTTGCTGTTTTGTCAAGTGTATCTCATTATAAATTTGTTTTTAGGGTTTAAAATGGTTTCAAGTTTCATTACCTGTTTGAATTTCAGACCAACATGTATAAGCACAATTTTTTTTTGTTGAAAATAATTGTTTTGATATTCCTACACGTTGTCCTTTTCACTCAGTTTTCATAATATTGGGTGACCTTCGAGTATTAAACTTTTTACTATCAAAGGTTTTTTTAAGATAGTGTGAATACCCCTAAAATGATGTCTATGAAATATTCTATGTGTCTTAAAGTCAATCAAAGATACTCAAAGGTACATGTATGAGCCAATCTATGTAAGAAGGATATGGAGATAACGAAAAGTATTCAATATCAAAGTCCATAGAACAATACAAAGCCTGAGCAGAGCAAACACGAACCTCTACAACATCAGAGGCGGGGTCATGTGCCATGGAGGAGTGAGCATCCCCTGCTGACCGGTCACATCCGCCGTGTGTTCCTTGTCATGATTGGGAAATAACAGAAAAATTCGTCGTCAATTCAGTGTATAAATAATGTAATTAAAGAATATTTTAAATCAATGGCTGACTATTTAACGTGTTCGAGCTCAGTGTCCCAGTTAGCTCAAAATATGCTACCAGTAAACCACGTGACTGAATTTGATATTCTCAAAATTACCTGGGGGAAAGATATCACGAGGTGAATTATAATATTCAACGTGCCACAGTCCTTGGTTACAAGACAGAGAGAGCGAGTGTTAGAAGAAGCAGTTTTTTCTCCTTTTAACCATGAGTGCATGTTTGTCTATTAATCTCCTGTTAAAACTGTTAAAAGTAGAACAATGGTCAAACATGCACTGACTATGAATTAAGTCAGTATAAAAATGGGCGTCCTCATTATCGTACGGAGATTGAAGAAACTGCGCCGACCACCGCCTTAGAAAACAGATTCCTACATCGTAAATACATACTTTTTTATTGTAATTAAGTAAAGTTGTAGATAAGATGTTGATCATTCCTGCAATTGAAAGAAAAATGTCTGTTTGAAAAGTTTATTTTATATCTTTGGGATTATTATCAAGTTTTACTTGCAGCAGCTTTAATGGAGCTATTAATTTTACTCTAGTTTACTGATTCTTGACTCTTCATTTTAAATGAAGTGTCTCGAATGGCACTTGTTTTTCAGCTTCTCACAATGGAAGGTTAAGGTCAAGGTTATTGGTATCCAATTAAAGCTCTTTCCACTAAGAACACATGTGTGAAGAATAAAAGTCCTAGCCCTAATCATTCAAAAGTTACTGCCAAGGTCAAAAATATTTTAAAAGCAGGTGAAACTCTAAGGTCAAGGTCATAGGGTCAAAGGCCTTGGTATCAAATGAAAGGTCTTGTCACAAGATTTCAAAAAATAAAGTATGAAAGCACTTGCTCCAACCCTTTTAAAGATTTGGTCAAGGTTTGTTTTTTTTAAAGTAGGTCAAACTCCAAGGTCAAGGTCTAAGGGTCAAAGCTTAGTGGCATATGACTTCTATAATGTATCTTATCGAGCTGATAACATTATTTATTGAACGTCCCTCGTAAAAGGAACATGAACCCCTGCCGCGACTAATTCGATTAAAAGGGTGTAGCAAATGTTCCTTCGAAAGGTTCTCGACATTTGAAGTGAAAGTGGCGGGTCCTCCCAATATGACCTTTACAACAGAGGCTTCATGCCATGTAAAGGTTGGTACGATAAAGGTTCCTCAAAGCTCGATGGCTTCGAGTGCCGAGTAAAGGTCTCAACTTGAAGCTATTCACTAGTATGCCAGTGTCCTAGGGTACCGGTGTACTGAATTTTGAAAGTCATGTAATCGGTCAAAATAGTTTTATTTAACCATTAACTATGTTGTTTCAATAGAAAAAATGATGAATTACATTTTGTATGATGTTGTAATTATACTGTTTACATATTTTGATATGAGAAAGACACAAATCTAATCGAGGCTAGCGTTTGCGTATTCAAGGGACGTTACTCTGGTACCGGAGCAAATGTATGTTGAGCTATAATACTAGTAACATAGTTTCCGATTAAACAATAATTTTAAATGAAGTATGAATTTTACACTACATTAATAGAAGTTATTTCCATCTAAATAAGCTGAAATATGTTGATCTAATAAATTTATGATTTAATCTATTTTTGAAATATTATATTTCTTCCTTAGGTTTCTAATCAAATTGAATAACACAGTTGGGGAATTTGTTTAATTTTTAATTAAGACACAAATTTCAGTGCAAAAAGGACATATTAAATGTACTGTATCGCCAAAAGAAGTATATTTACCTCCTCTTTTTAACGTATGTCGCGGGTTTGCTGACGTCATCAAAACTGGGTACGCAATTCATATGATTTGGGCGACTTTCTTGTGCACATCTGATTATGACGTCACAACGAGAAATGGAAAAATTCAGTACATTATCTAGCTAGAACTTTTGTTGAAATTGGTAGTTTCATAGAACATTCATAGAACATGCTGAAGTTATGAAATAAAATGAAGGCTTATAATGACCAACACTGAAATTATCAGAAAGCGTTTCATTACGTGTTATCAATCAAATTTTCACGGATCTATTCTGGTATCTAACTCCGAATTACACTCAGTATCCCCTCCTCAAAAACGTATTCATTTTCACTTTCAAAGGAAATGCACTAACAAACTGTTTATTATCCATTGTCTTCTACAATAATTTATCTACACAACCATATATGGCATGCATGTTTTTTTGTTTTCTTTTATCTCCGTAAACAGCGTCAAAACTCTGCTCGCCGACGGAAAGTCGACCTCAAATATGAAAGGGTAGGTGCTAATCTTAGACAAAGAGCAAAATTTAAAAAAAATTAATGGGTTTAATTAAAAATTACATTGAATAATTACATTGTAACATTTGATAAAGTCTTATTTTCCATAAAAATACTATGAAGATTTTCCCATAAAATTTTACATACAGATTTTTAGCCACTCAAATTCGGGATCAAATACTTTGCCCTATTCAAATTAAAAGTTCATAAAAATCAATAAGAAGTCATTATATTAAACATCACAAATGAACCGGTACATTAAATGTTTAACCTTAATTTTTAAAAGAACATTTGAAAAATATATACAGGATGGTCACAAAACTGCTAAGATACTAATACTAATGAAACATAAACTAATACATTTTTGAGCGCAATTGACCTCTTGTAAATAACCACAGGCACGTACATGTAGGATATGACCCCTCCCTCTTTTCCATTTCTTTTCTTTCTAAAGCCGATGATGAGTAAACTTTTCCCTTTTTTGTTTTTTAACTCCATCATATATGCGGTTGATTTAATCGAAATATATTTACATCCACTGAATATTTTGTCCTTTATTTCGTAAGAAAACCCATTGTGTTAATCACTGCATGAACTATATTAGGCATGTCGCCTGTACAGATTTCTTGATCAGTTGCTGTTCCATCAATGAACCGTATAAAAAGACGTTCGCATCATTAATACAATAATAAATCTTTTTAATCCTACTTTAAATGATTCTTTAAACAGATATAAATATAAACAATAAAATGTCTTTCTTTGTTTGTTATTACTGGAATAAACGGTCGCAGCTATTGCAGAAAAAAATTACATAACCCGCTTATGTATTTTTTCTGCAACAGCTGCTTCCGTTAATTCCAGTAATAACAAAGAAAACATTTTATTTTTTAAATATACTAATCGGAGGCACATAAAAATTAAAGGGAAATCTTAAAAGGAAGAAGAATATGTTTCAAATTAATTGATGTCTGCATATTCCATGATTTCCTGCGCTTTTGATAGTGATCAAATGAAGATTAAGTACGGAAGCCCGTTGGTGCCACTTACGAAAAATATTTTATCTGGCGGCCGCCACTTATTATTTGGCGGCCGCCACTTAAATTATTTTGCAAAAGGTGAGTGTTATTTGGTTAAGAAGATGGATGTTGACACAACCGCTGCTTATTAATAAAAAAGTTCATGATAAAGAACGAATTCTGAAATTTTGAACACCATTCTTAGAAATCCAAAATGCAAAACTTTATTTATTCTCAACCAATCATAGCTTACAGCAAACACAAAAATATAGGTGACGAGATAACCCGGTCTCACCTAAAACTAACACCATGATTTATGTCCGTGACCCCTGATGAGGCTTCTTAATAACCGAAACACTCTACAAATACTTGCATTAAATATCAATCTGCTCTATGCAAAAACATATCTACTAGAAGTGTGGATTGGAGTGTTGGTTCATAATACACTGTAAATCTCTTACAAGTTTGGTTGATCGATGTTGCTATTATAATTTTTACACTGTATCCACCACTGAAACCACAGGTTAAAACATGCGCGCGTATCAGGATGCCAGATGTTATCTGGCGGCCGCCATATAAATTATGTGGCGTCGCCATAAAAATTATGTGGCGGCCGCCATATATTAAGTGGCGACCGCCAGATATACAAGTGGCGGCCGACAAATAATAAGTGGCGACCGCCAGATAAAATATTTTGCGTACATGGCACCAACGGGCTTCCGTAATTAAGTGAGACAGACGACGAGAATAAAAACAAATGCAAGCCATCTCTTTTTATGTATCAGTCGAAACGAAATACATGTATTTAAAAACAGCGCAAAGAGATAAAAGGGTAACATTATTAATAACATGCATTAGGTATTAAAAATCCAAAATGGGAAACCCCCCAGAAAAACGGAAAGGGGGGGGGGGGGTCGATACCCCAATTGCCTATGTAAGTAACGGCATACAACATGTACATGTACATATTTTATTCGCTACGTTGCTTTCAATGTTCATTCATAGAATTAATTTTATATACATGTATATTGAAAGTAAAAGAACAAAAATAATCTGCCTGTTGGTTACGCCAAATTAAATCAATGTTTAAATTCTCGATCGCCACATTTACTTTTCTAATAATTCCTTGTACATTTTTTCTATCATTTATGGTGGCATATTTCTCCCTACATGCAAGATAAATTATGTTAACATGCAACATAATTATGTAGACATGCAACATATTTATGTCAACATGCAAGTTAATTATGTTACCAATCTTTCAAGAAAAAATGAATTAAATATGGACAAATTTACTTACTAGGTCTGTATCTGACATTTAAGATACAAAATGCAACATATTTATGTAGACATGCAACTTATTCATGTCAACATGCAAGATAACTATGTCAACATGCGACTTATTTATGTTAACATGCAAGATAATTATGTCAACATGCGAGTTATTTATGTCAACATGCAAGATAATTATGTTAACATGCAAGATATGTAAGTTGATATTCAACTTATTATCTTACATGTTGACATACATATCTTGTATGTAAAAATATAACTTGCATGTTGACATAACTAAGTCGCATGTTGACATAAATAAGTAGCATGTCAACATAATTATTTTGCATGTGAAAATAAATTTATTGCATGTCTATATAATTATCTCGCATGTTAACATAAGTACCTTGTATATTGACATAATTATCTTGCATGTTGACATAATTATCTTGCATGTTGACATAATTATCTTGCATGTTGACAAAAATAAGTGGCTTGACTACATGATAATGTAGCATCTGTATCTAAAATGTCAGATACAGGCGATATAAGTAAATTTGCCCATAATTAGTTTATATTTTCTTTGAAGATTGGTAACTTGCATGTCAACAAATAACTAGCATGTTGACATAAATATATTGCATGTCTACATAATTATGTTGCATGTTAACATAATTTTTCTTGCATGTAGGAGGAAAGACATATGCCACCATAATCATTATACGTATAAGCATAAAATAAAATCAGGTAAAGATTTATTTTAGTTAATCGCTGCCTCGTAAACTGAAATAAAAACAGTTTCATTATATACACTGAATGCATTAATGCATGTTTTTATACCCGGGACGTTTTTTGGAGGAAATTCATTCATACGAAGTTATCGTTGATTTGAGTGCCTTGCTGAAAAAAAATAATAAACCTAATCCGGCGAGAATCCGTGTATGAAGAAAACAAAACAAAAAGAAATCAACAAATAAAGAAAATATTTTAAAAAAGACTTATTGACTGATTGTTGTTTTACACCTTTTGCGAGAATTTTGCACTAATATTAGACGTAAAGAGAAAAATGTCTAATAATTGTTTTATTGAATTATTATGATGTTGGACATTTCACAGCAGATAAAGGTGAATTTCCTTTTATTAAATGAAATAAGTATAATTTGTTTTTTTGTTTGTATGTTTGTTTGTATGTTTGTTTGTTTGTTGCTTTTTTTACGCGCCCGGATCGAAAGATCCGAGGCGTATATTGTATTTGTCCTGTCTGTCTGTCTGTCTGTCTGTTTGTCTGTTTGTCTGCAAAATTTAACCTTCGCGATAACTTTCGAACCATGAAAGGTTGAAACTTCATATTTGGTATGAATACTCCACTAATTAAGCTCTTTAAATGACACCTTGGGACCTTGATTGTGTCCTTTATGCTAAAAAAAGCTATTTTGAACATTCGAATTCACCATAATTTTTGAACAATGAAAGATAGAGACTTCATATTTTGTATACATACTTCATTGATTAAGTTCTTTCAAATGACACCAAGATCAATGACCTTGTGGCCTTGACTGTGACCTATATGCTATAAATATGTTTTTATGCGCCCGAATCGATAGATCCGGGGCGTATATTGTTTTTGTCCTGTCTTTCTGTCTGTTTGTCTGCAAACATTAACCTTCGCCATAACTTTTGAACCATGAGAGATAGGGATATCATATTTGGTAGGCATACTCCTCTTTTAAAGCTCTTTCAAAGGACACCTAAGTCAATGACCTTGTGACCTTGACTGTGACCTATATGCTAAAAATAGCTTTTTCTGAAAACTTTAACCTTCGCCGTAACTTTTGAACCATGAAAGATAGAGACGTCATATTTAGTATGAATACACCACTAACAAAATTCTTTCCAATGATACCAATGTCAATGACCTTGTGAGCTTGACTGAGACCTATATATGCTAAAAATACCTTTTTTGCCTTCAAACTTTAACTTTCGCCATAACTTTTGAACCATGAAAAATAGAGACTTCATATTTGGTATACTTACTTCATTCATTAAGCTCTTTTGAATGTCACAAAGGTCATTGATCTTGTGACTTTCACTGTGACCTATTTGCTGCTAAAAATAGCTTTTTTGAACTTGAACCATAACTTTTGAACCATGAAAGATGGAGACTTCATATTTGGTATACATACTCCACTAATCAGGTTCGTTCAAATGATACCAAGGTCAATGACCTTGTGACCTTGACAGTGACTTTTACGCTAAAAATGGCTTTTTTCGAACTTTGTGCCGCCGGGCGCATAGTGTTTCACAAACACATTTTGTTTTTTGGGGGTTTTCTTTTGCTCTGTTTATCGGATCGATCTTCACGACGTCGAGCGTGAAGTCGCGATATCTTATGACGTCGTTTTTAAAAATGCTACATTTTTCAGTATAAAAGCAATTATCTGCAATTAAATTACGAGAAAATGAACCCGAGGACATATTAATTTTTTCACATACATTTATTTCAAATCAATTCTAGTTTTAAGTACAAAAATATAAACAAGTTCGTCTGCACTATTTAAAAGTAATTGATATTTTTTAAATCAAAACCATGTCTGAAAACAAGCCCAAAACGACGTTTTCCCATGCTATTCAATAGAATAATGCCGAAAATATTACTGCAACAATGGCATCTTTGGAATTCAATTATACAAAAACGGTGAAGACAAATTTTATAAAATTTTCAGAGAATGGAAATCAAAGGTAGAGAAATCATATAGGTAATTTTCATGGTATGTTTTCGGACACTTTTAAAAGCCCTGCAAACCCGCGACCTACGTTAATTTGATTCGAATTTTAATTAAACTATGTTTGTAGAAAGTAAAAATATACTTGGCAACAAAGTTTAGGACTTAAAATAACAGGATCAAACGTCGTTAATTACGCCGAAGGCAGACAGTTTGTTTCGAGGGTTGACAAAACTCATTTAACTTGAGAGCGCAGACAATAAATGTGTTGTTAAATATTTTATTTTTTGACATGCAGGATTCTTATGCTATTTTCCAGGATGTAACCTGGGATGAATGTTGCAATTTTGGGAAATAAGATTTACTTACCAATCATTTTACTGTAAATCAGGAGAGAGCAAGCAAACATTTTTTCAAAGATTTCCCGGATCTTAGTACTGAAACAATAGATAGATAATTGATGCATGTCCGAGGAATATCATAATACCGCCATTTACACATGGTCGCTTATGCCTAGGTCACATTTCCCGGCCGATAGCCGTAGACCGGTGGTAATCGGTAGTAATCTGTGGTGTTAACGATGCTCCAACATCGGTCCACATCGGCCAAGTAGTCCTTTAAGTATCAGTCACATTATCCAGCGATGGGTATACGATGGGCAACCGATGCGTTTTATGAGAAAAATGACGTGGTTGCCGGCCGGACTTACAAAAGCTCAGCGATGCATTGCTAATCATAAAACGATGTTCCAGGATAATCGGCCGATGTATATTACATCGCTCTTACATTGGTTAACATCTTTTGTACATCGGTCGACTACAGGCCAATGTTTGGTCGAACATCGACCGATGATCGGCCGTTATCTGTTGAACCCCACTCAACCCCCCGATGACCTCAGATTGAACGGAAATTGGACGATGCTCGGCCATACATCGGCCGATCCTTGAAAGACGTGTTAATGATGAGTTGCCGATGAGGAGCGATGTGAGGCATCGTTGGAGACATCGCTGAATTTTAACTACGAATTATTTCCTACCGATGACCCCACCGATTGGCAAAATGGCCTCAGTCACCGTCCGATCACTAGTGGTGCCCGGCCGGCAACCACGCCATTTTCATCAAAATACGCATCGGTTTCTCATCGTATACCCTATCGCTGGATAATGTGACTGATACTTTACAGAGAACATTTGATCAATCATATTTTATAAATTTATCATGTTTATTCGAGCTACAGTAAAACATATATCCATTGAACGCAGGGTTCTCCATCATTTCAAATTTAACTGTGGAGCAAGACTAATGTGAAGTGCTAATATTCGTGGTCATTTCCCGACTGAATTCGCAAAAGAACCACGAAATGAGTTTAAGACACAGACTCTGTCGTTAGTTTAAAACAAAAATTACATTTCTTATTTGGCAAATAATAATTTCAATAATAACGAAACAATAAATTAACTAATCGATATGAATTAACCATACTGCAAAGCAAAATTTAAGAAGATTTCCAAAAAACATATACAAAATTTAATGTTTTTCGTGAAAAATACACCCCTTTCTTCCCAACACATCATTATGTGTTGGGAAGAAAGGGGGATCTTTTTCATAAGTACTTATGATGTACTTACATAAGTACTTATGATAAAACAAATATTAGCTTCTACAATCTAAATTTAACAGTATCAGTAGAATAACGTTTTATGCATTTAATCTACAATGTTTATTAAAGGACAGAGAAAATTCTGGTAGGTCACACAATCACGCGTACATCAGATCTATACAATTGAAGTTCTTTAAAGAACTGCAAACGATAGTATTGTTCTTCCGCCTACCTCTAAGTCAATTTTCAAAAGTGAACATATTCGATGAATTTTTAATGGATTTTTTTATATAGATAACTATATGGATTACTTATTTGAGAAAACAAAGAGAGATAACTCTAAAGTTATCGGAAAACATTTTTAGAATATCTCCCACCTCCCGTGTCACAAAAATTCCTTTTACCAGGTTTAATGGAATGTCATTTCACAAATTCATACCAAAGCTTTTTGTGTGAGACGGGGGGGGGGATGTTTATTCCCAAAAAACGATAAAAACACCTTCTAACAAGCAGTTTAAAGAAATAATATTTTCGTGGATGTAGTGCTATTTTTTAGCAATACAAAAGTACATGCAAGATGTTTTGATTCGCAGTGCCAATGCAATTTTAGAGACACGATATATTAAGCATGTTGAAAACCACTGTATAAAAAAAAACTACTTGATTAATTGATATCTAAAAAATTCAATTTAGTAATTATCGTGAAGTGTGAAAAAATGGCTTGTCTCTTCACTCATGTGAGGGCTAATTATAGATAATTGTTTGAGCAAACCAAATAATGGGCCCTTATTAGAGTAAATTAACAGTTGAGCATTAGAAACTGAAAAAGGCACATAATTCATAGATTCATTTGATTTATAAATTTATATACAAATTCATCGTACCAACGAAGAAAGTCTTACTGTGGTGCTAATAATTTAACTTTGGCGGTGTAACATGTGTAAAGACGAATAATAACCCCCATAGAATAATGACTGGGGGTCATTTTTCGATGGCGAAAAATGTCTTCCAGTCATAAATGACCTTTTGCCCGTAGAAAAAGTGTCATTACCCTAAAGGTTTTATCGAGCCCAGAGTTATGAGAACATTGTTTTTCGATGATGGAGAATCGTCGTACTGACAGAAAAATGTGGCAATATTACATTGTATATATTAGAATACTAGTATTATACCTCCAGCTCGAAAAGCGGAAGGTTTTATAAAGTGATGGGGATGTCCGTCCTTCTCTTTCGCTTTAAGTTATCCATCTCTTATTGACAGCTTCTCTTATACCGCTGAATGAAATTGAATGAGACTTTCACATGGAGAATCTTTGTTACATAGTGCCATTGAGCATCTTCTACTTTACTTTTTGATGCACACACATTAATGAATAAAATGTAATGATACTTTCACAGATTCTTTATAACATAATGCCATTGTGCACGTCTTATTTTTGCTTTATGATCTGTCGCTCATATCGTGTTCCACACAGCAAAACATGGACTTTGCTACATTTTGTAATATAATCATATGAGGGCGGGGGAATATCACTTTCTGAACTCAGTGCTCACAGTAACTCGAGTTTAAGGACTTCTTCCTTAGACTAAGTTGGCTTCTTGATATAAACACATTGAGAAACTGCGCAATGTGTTGTTTGCCACAGATGAATAGATTTACGAGATACGTAAAAATTGGATTTTCCTCTTTTTTGCAACCTAGGAAACAGTTTTTTTCTTTTTTTACTTTTTATAAATTTACATGTAAATCATAAGATACCATAACAGCAGCATTTTTTTCTGTTATTATGTTATTTTACAATCACAATTTATTATCAAGAGGCCAGTGGGCCTTTTAGGTTACCTGCGATTTATGTAACTACTTTCCAACTACCCTTATATTTAATTCGATTTGTGCTTTAAAGCAGAGACCATGGCATTCAGCATTTTGAAATAGACACAATTGCTCATCATAAGTATGGTTACTTAATACCTATACCCAGAATAGGGGAACACAAAAAAGCATTTCAACTATTCAATAGTATCAACAATAATCAGTAGTGCCCCGACCCCACAGGAACAGCTAACCAAGGGTCCATATATTTTACAATTTTGAAAAAGGCACCATTGTTCATCATAAATGTTAATACCAATTGCAGATTTCAAAGTATTAATTTATTATCAGTTCATAAACACTGTAATTATTAGAGCCCTACTCCTCTATATGACCCCTGACCAAAGATCTTTGAAATTCATTATTCATGGAAAACGACACTTACTCATCATAACTATGCAGGTATTTCATCTGCTTCATACCCGGGAGAAGAGGATGAGGTTTTCAAGGAATAAATGCATTTCACTATATAAACAACAGAGCCTCGCTCTAACATGTTCATTAGAACTCCTAACAAGGGGTCTAGAAATTCACAATTTTGGACAATCTTCCTCATCATAACTATACATGAAATTTGTTTGTTTAATAATAAGGAGCAAGGGAGAACATATTCAAAGGCATAATGCATTTCTTCTATATCATTTACAGTTATAGAGACCTACCCTAAGAAGAAAAGGCAGCCTGCTCCTTATAAGAATGTATGTATTAATAAGTCTGTTTAATACCAAGGAACAGAGGAGAAGATTTTCAAAGAAAAAGCATTTTCACTTCATATATCCATTAGAGGCCCCCCTTAATACCAGAACACCTGACCATGGAGCCAAAAAATTCACAATTTCGAAAGAGGCACCCTTGTTCATCATAACTATGTATGTAGTTGATATGTTCAATACCCAGGAGCAGGAAAGATGACTTTAAGAAAAGACCTGATAACACGTACACTTTTCATCCCCTGGCTAGTTCTCTTCCTGTTTGCACACTTTACAAGGTGGGTTGATCTTTGGCCCAACGTTAAGTACAAGTGAGTTTCCTCTGGGATTTTGGCTGACCGTAATGGAATATCTGACAGCGCAGGCCTGCACAATAGTTGATCCTTGGTGGATACTTTTCTTCAGGTAAAGGCTCTATGTAAACTTACATAAACCGTTTACCGTTTGTTACACTCCTCATCCTATTTGTAACCCGGTGGCGAATTTTCTTGTAAAGAATATTACTATTAGGCTTTAAGTTTTTCCAGTTATTCATGGACAGTTGAATCGTCTACAGATAGGGGAAGACCGCACTATCTGATTTTTAAAGTTTTTTCTATGGTACTATGATTGCATGAGGAGTAGGGAATTGGTATCAAATAAAGAAATAGAAATGTTTTGAATGTGTATTCCCTCGGTTAAAAGTTTTTCTCTACTGGAATTATCACTGAGGTAAACTCTCAATAAATTTTGGTCAAGTTGTAGACAGTGTAAGAAATTTCCAACCACTTTCATGATACAATCCATTAAATCGAAGTCCGTTATTCTGCCATCATCTGAGCATTGAATTTCTGATGGCCACTTGTTCATGTTTGGTTTAACCCTGGCTCAAGGTAATCTAGACTTAAGTCAAAATTATCAAATCACTCACAGATATTTCTGATTTATCTGAGTAGAGCGCAGCATTGTGGTTTAATGTAAACCAGGTAATGGGCAAGTTTAAAGTCAGGCTTATAAGTGATGGAGTATTATTTTGATGAGATGGACCAAATTTATTCAGTGGAAAGACTAATCAGGCGAGAAAGAGTGGTAAGAGACAGGGCAAACCCTTTTTGAATTTTGCGGAAGAAGAATTTATCGACAGATTTCGCTTAAGTAAGGAATGTGTGATTGAATTATTAAATGAAATTGGGGAACACCTAGAGCCAAAACAAAAGAAGGTTTCATCAATATCACCAAATGACCAACTACTAATAGCTTCACGGTTTTATGCGACTTGGTGTTTCCTCAGATTCTGGAGATCTCTTTGAAGTTCATGAAAGTTTAGCTTCTCGAATTATGAAGAGAGTATCAACTGCACGCCAACGCTTAACAAAAATTATGTTGTATTTCTATCAGGAAATAAACTAACTGAAATCCAAAGAGGTTTTATGAATGATATTGGTATTCCGGGCATTGTGAGTGCACTAGACTGTACCCATATCCCAATACAATCACCCGGATGTGACACGGCATAATTTTTTCGAAACAGGAGAGGATGTTTCTCCATCAATGCGCAGGCAATTTGTGACAATAATCTTATGCTTATGTTGTTGCAAGATGGCATGGAAGTACCCATGGCAGTCAGAGTTTTGATAACAGTAGCGTCTGTGCTAATTTCGAAAGAAGAGATATTCATGGGATTTTAATTGCAGATAATGGATACGCTCTCAAACCTTATTTAATAACACCCCTTCTTACATGCCGGACACCACAAGAGAGGCGCTTTAATTTTGCATGTCATAATTGCTTTTGCAGTATTGTACAATATTGCAAAGAAAACTGCCATACCGGTACCAGATGATGATGATGAAGGAGATACAGCAGTTCCAGTTCCGGTGCCACCAAATGCAAACCAATGGGGGTAGGCTTTAAGAGCAGTTTTGATAAGGCACTTTTAGTTTTAAAAAAAAAACCAAACAAGCAAGTTTAATTTATTATAAATTTCATTTTTCAATTCTCAAATGTTTAATGTAAGCTATATATACTATTTATTGTGCATATGGCTGCCAAAAATGGCCACAGTTGTTGTTAGAATTTGTACCCCCAGAAGTTGTGGTTGAAGGTCCAGGCAACTTAGGCTCACTTAATTTTATTTCGTTCTCTAATGTTCGTTTTTTTTTTAAATTTAGTATGTCCTCTTTCAACAGGAGGATTGCCAATTTTTTTCTTATGTTCTATTTCTGCTAATTCCAGGTGTCTATCTTGACTTTGTCTTGACGTCCGGGACCATCAGCTTTTCGTTTGGTACCAGGAACTCTGGACACTGGTTGTGGCAGTTTGACGGATTCTTCCGACATTATCGGCGCATCCTCCTGAATTGTGTTGGTTGTCAATATCTGTGAACAGTGAAACATTCATTATAAATATTATGGGTAAATAAGATATATCATTGGTCTAATGTTGTTATTTTTTCATGTTCTCGTAATTTGACAACAATGGTGGAATCGCAGAATTATATACTCAACAAAGAAAAAGAAACGCAAGTTCAGATTAAACATGATAATCTAAGTTTTCAGTTTAAACCTTAATATTAAAAAGTGATTTTAAAGTGTATTGTGATAAAAATCAATCATGTCCTATGTTCCAAATTGACAAGTTAAGTTGATGTCATTGACGTCGCCTCCATATTCTAGAGACATACGTTTTAACCAATTCATATGTTTTTTGCGACCTCTCAGCGCTAGTTGATTTCCAATGTACGGACGTCATGCAAGCTCTTCTCAGTCTCTTGCGAACACTTTGTGCACTTTATGCTGAATTTAGCAGTTTGTACAGCAGTTCTGAGTTGATTGTGCAAGTGCTGAAAGACGATCTGACGGTCCTGTCTGGTGTGGTAACCCGCGGACGGCCAGTTCTTGGTCTGTCATCAGTGTTCCTATAGCTGGTGGAGACGTGCGTTTAACTGCTGCAAAGCCGATTGATGCACACCAAATTCAGTTGTAACTTCCATTTGCATAATTCAGATTAGTATCATTGTGAGAGCCTTGTTGCGTTCATCTTTGTTTAGGCGTGGCATTTCAGCCTCAACATTCAATCAAAGCAAAAAAATGGATTCAATAGGAGTGTTTATTGTTTCTCTAAATTCAAAATTTCATTGAAAATAGACCCCCGATTTACAAGTTATCATGCAATACACTATTTTCATAAACATGGTTACTCAAGAGAAATAATTCAATAATTAAAAGCGTATGATGTACTTTAAATGGGTCACAGGTACCCAATGATAAAAAAGATAGTTGTTCTATATACTTTTTTCAAAATTTCCTCGATGAGTTAACAGTATGCGTTTCTTGTTTTGCTAAGTATATGTAAAGGTTGAAAAATAAGAAATTTACAGCGCATTCATATATAAAAAGATATTGTATGATTTAAATGTACATGATACGATTTCTAATTCTTCCTTCGAACATGACAAATAAATAGAAATAACGTACGTGAAATTAAATTTCATCTTTCCTCTCACTTGCGTGAATATGTAGTGTGAGACCTTCTAATTAACATATTTCACACCCTGGCCTGCAGTCACTTGTTTGTACATCAGTCTGTACCTATCGTTAACTTAATCATAAAAACTAATTTGCGTGGGTAATTTTGATCACTTTATTTTATGTCAGTCTGCGTGATCAGGGAAAGTAAACGTATTTAAAAAAAAGATAATACCATCACTTTTAAATTGCATTCTACATTTTCAATACAGCTATATGCTAACATGGCTTAGGAAAATTGACAATTCTGCTATTCATCATCACACTATGACGTGTATAATTGTTACTTCTATTAACGTCATTGAACTCATTTTACGCCCGCTTTGATGTAGATTTAAAAAATGAATTTGAATTAAAAAAAATCATATACACAGACTTTAGTAAAAAGCATACAAAATATTTGATAATACATTTCAATCCAATTCAGAAACTTAGAATGGATACATCATATTCATACGACCGGTAGGAATCATGCTTTCATTGCTAGCAGTCCTGAGTCTACACGCTGCACTTGGACTCTTCGAAAATTCCATAATTTTTTTTTTCCCTATTGCAGCGACGTCTTTCGAAAAAAAGGTGATATTGATTGTTTTTATTTATCTATCAACTGATAACTAGTGTCGTCTATGATAAACAACTTGCAACTTAGCGGCGTCAACTGAATAGAAAAGAATAAAGATATATTCATAGTAATAAATTGTTTTAAGCAAAGTTCGACTTGATTGATCTTGTATTTGATATGTACGAGGGTTGTCCCAGAAAAACGCTAACATTTTTGATATCTTTTGTTTCCCTGGGACTATAAAGTTAAAAATTGGCTTATATTATGATCAATATTTTTTTATGCCTGTAAATTTAAGTGAAAAATCTTTATAAATAAAATTCTCCTCTCATGTAAACGACTCTATCAAATCAGCTATCGGTGCAACACTGACGACGTCAAAACGTATCTCGTAGTGTTTCAAATTTGTTCTGAAAACTGTGCATCTATAATTATTCATTTTTAAGCACACATTCGGCAATCTAATTACTTTTGTTTTAGTTACCAAGTTATACATCTCAAATACCAGTGTTACTAAAAGATTGGAGAGTTAATTTTTTCAATAGACAGTTTCACATTCCTGACCATAAACCTACCTGATCGAATTATTTTTAAAACAGCGGTCTTCACGTAGGACTATGACGTCTGGCTTTTGTCTTTTCAGTTTGTCTTTATTTATTTGGTCTATTCTCTTCTATCGGATAACCAGTCAAGTCAGCTTGAAACCTCTTTTACTAAAAATAAACCAATTCCCAATAATTATGTTTGTATTTTTCATTGTTAAAATCTTTTTTATATACAGGAGTAATATCCCGCTCAACCTATATAATACTATTATTGCTTGATTATTTGGTGCTTCACATTACCGCTTAACGTAATCATTTTTGACAATGTCTAATTCAAAGCGCTTTGGTATATATCGTAATACATCTGTCATTAACGATGTCAAATAAATGAAATTTTAAACACAAGTACACCAAATTGTAGAGTATTGATGTAAGTAAAATTTTTGACATTGTATTGTCATATAGCCTGATAACAACGAAAACCTCATACACAATGTTATTTGTAAAAGTCTAAAAATTGTCGTGCACCGACCACGGATATTTAACATCATTCAAATGCTGTTTTTATATGCATATGACGTCACAGGCCCATAATATTTTGTCAAAATATCTTAAAGAAAATTTCCAAACAGCATGCCAAAAATTATAAGTTTTGGTTGAATAGTATTTGAAATATTTAAAAAGTTCGCGTCTTTCTGGGACAACCCTCGTATTATATCATGTTTGTTGTATTGGTATTCCACTGTGCCCTACCTTTTAGCTTTTGTAATATGTTTTGTAATGCACCCCACGAGGTACCCTTTTGTTTAATTTTTATCCAATCGTTGTACATAATTTGCTGATGTAAGTACTTACAAAGCAATAAAACTGGTTCTAATTAGCTCCTTGTTTCTATCTGTCTCCAATTAGAATTTAAGATATGTGATAATATCTCAGAATATAAAAGGTTATGTGAGACTATAAAGCAGTTAGTATTAGGTAACATTAGCTGACACTGAACGCTAGTATATAACAGCCAAGCTAAGAAATAACCTGTTCAGTGGATTACGTGTACATGTACATATATTTTGATTCTTAATCTGATCAGAAACCAGGAAAAAGTTCTACCTCAGACTAGTTTTATCTCTTGATATTAAAAGAATGGAAAAATTGCTCAATGTGCTGTTTGTGACAGATATATTTCCGAGATACGTACAAAATGGGGAAATCTTTTTTATTGCAAATATAGGAAACAGTTCTTAATTTTTTTTTACTTTATCATAAATTAAACCATAAGACGCCATAATACACCCCCGTCCAATAGCAGCTGCTATTGCATTATTTTACAATCACAATTTAATAACATGAGGCCGGTGGGCCTTATAGGGTACCTGCGATTTATGTAACGACTTTCCAACTATTTAATTTGGTTTGTGCTATAAAGCAGAGACCATGACATTCCCTATTTTGAAAGGGTCACAATTACACATCATAACTATACACTGCTCATGCTAAGTTTGGTTACTTAATACCAATACCCAGAATAGGGGAACACAAAAATGCATTTCAACTATCCAGTAGTAGTCAGCATAATCAGTCGTGCCCCGGCCCCACAGAACCCCCTAACCCAGGGTTTGTACATTTCACAATTTCGAAAAAGGCACCATTGCCCATAATAAATGTTTGATTAATACCAAGGAGCAAATTTCAAAGCATTAATTTATTTTCAGTACATACATATTAATAAGAGACCTACTCCTCTGCATTACCCCTGACCCAAGGTCTTTGAAATTCGTTATTTAGGGAAAACGACACTTGCTCAACATAACTATGCAGGTAGTTCATCTGCTTCATACCCGGGAGAAGAGAATAAGATTTTAAAGGAATAAATGTATTTTCACTATATAAACATCAGAGTCCCGCCCTAATATGTGCACCAGAACTTCTGACCAGGGGTCTAGAAATTCCCAATTTTGGACAATCTTCCTCATCATAACTATACATTAAATTTGTTTGTTTAATACCCAGAAACAGAGGAGAAGATTTTCAAAGAAGAAAGCATTTTCACTTCATATATCCATTAGAGGCCCCCCTTAATACCAGAACACCTGACCATGGAGCCATAAAATTCACAATTTATAAAGAGGCACCCTTGTTCATCATACTTATGTAACTATGTAACCATGGTAATTGATATATTCAATACCCAGGAGCAGGAAAGATGACTTTAAGAAAAGACCTGATAACACGAAAACTTTTCATCCCCAGGCTGTATTCCTTCCTGTTTGCACACTTTACAACGTGGGGCGTTATTACAGAACCTTCTGGTATGATCTGTGGCCCAGTAATTAGTACAAGAGAGTTTCCTCTGGGATTTTGGCTGACCGTAATGGAATATCTGACAGCGCAGGCCTGCACAATAGTTAATCCTTGGTAGGATTTCTTCAGGTAAAGGCTCTATCTACATAAACCGATTACCGTTCAGTACACTCGTCATCCTATTTGTAACCGGGTGGTGAATTTCTCGTGAAGAATAGTACTTTTAGGCTTTAAAGTTTTTCCAGTAATTCATGGACAGTTAAATCGTCTACAGATAGAACCCCTGACCCATGAGCAACTAGGTATGGCAATTCGTAACCGGTTAATCGATTAATCGGTCGGAACGAAGGAAACCGGTGAGAAAATTCGCAATTGGTTTGTCGGAAAAAATGAAATTTATGTAAATTCCTTCATATTTTTTAAGAAAGGAAACCCGCTGCATAGGTGTTGATATAGTGTTTATACTTTTTTAATACTTTTTTACATCTTTTAATTATCGATAAGAATATTTAGAGGTTATTATTCGAATTTCAACATCTTTACGTAAACCATGCACTGAAGAGCTGCTTCCCTTAATAACAGTGATAGTACTGTAAACAAACTTTTATTCGCGTGCGAGAAATTTTTTCGCAAGGTTCGCGACAGCCTCATCATCGCTTATATTTCTCACCGGTCCTTCAAGTCTCTGTGTCTACAAACAAAAAATTCGAAAAGGTTTGATCGCGAAAATTTATCATCGCGAACTAGTTAATCCCTGGTAAATCGCAAAAATAAAGTAGTCGCGAATAAAAGTTGGTTTACAGTAAACAAATCATTATCTTGATCTTCAGTACCGACAACCTTCAAAGAGGCTATCATTCGCCCTATTCTGAAGAAACCGGAACTTGTCTGTAATGAACTGAAAATTATAGACTAGTTTTCAACTTACCATTTATTTCAAAAATATTCGAAAAGGTAGTATCAACAAGACTCGAGCATCATCTGGAAGTGAACAATCTACAGAAACCACTGAGGATATCGAGCATGCCACTCTACAGAGACGGCATTCCTCCGAGTCCATCATGACATTGTATCAGCGCTTGATAAAAATTCCTGTATTGCCTTAGTGATGCTAGATTTGTCTGCTGCGTTTGATGTGATCGACCATACCATCTTACTCAGACGTCTCAGGTTCTCTTTTGGGATTTCTGGGGCAGCTCTGGAATGGATCGAGTCCTTCTTGACTCAGCGCACACAAACAGTAGGCATTGGTGAGAGTGCTTCCGAAGATCTTGTTTTGCGGTTCGGAGTACCACAAGGCTCAGTGCTTGGAACAGTCTTGTATTGCCTTATCACGAAACCTATCGGTAAAATTTGTCGTGATCATGGCATGCTGTTCCACTGGTATGCAGATGACACACAAATATACCTTGTTATAAAACCGAACAAAATATGGCCAGACTTAAAAGGTCGACTAGAAGCTTGTTTAGCTACATGTATTGTGAGAAGCTGGATGTGCGCAAATCTACTAAAATTGAACCAGGATAAAACTGAGTTTACTGTTTTTACACCAAAAAGTCAGCTTAAAAGATCTTTTACACACCAACTTGATTTTGATGGTTCTGTCATATGTGAATCAGATTGTGTGAAGATTCTGGGAGTGTTTTTCAACAAATCACTTACCATGGAGAATCAGATTAGCGCAGAGTCCAAATCCTGTTTTAACCACCTACGAAATATTAGTCGAAATCGCCCATTCATAACTGAAGATGCTTGTAAGACTCCAGTTGTCACTTTAGTTACATCAAGACTTGATTATGGAAATGCACTACTCTATGGAATTACAGAGACCAATATATTACGGCTACAGAGGGTACAAAATACTGCAGCAAGAATTGTCACCCGAACTAAGAAGCATGATCATATCTCCGAAGTCGTGATATCTCTTCTCTGGCTACAAGTTAAATTTAGAACATATCATAAGATCCTTTTATAACATTCAAAGTACTCCAGGGGACATCATCATCATACCTAAAGGAACTCATAAAAGTCTATAAACCGTCAAGGACTCTACACTCTTATGACTCCAGACAACTTGTGAAACCTCGTGTTCGCAAGGAGACGCGTCGATTTGACCATGTAGCAGCAACTTTGTGGAATGGTTTACCGGATGCTCTTTGTTTCCAGACGTCAGTTTTAGCTTTTAAACGGTATCTTAAGACTCATCTTTTTAAGATAGAATACGACGTGTAATTTTTATTTTGAACAAGTTATCGAGTTTTATTGTCCTCAGACTATTTATTTGGGCACAACCTGTATTGTGTGAAATTTTTAAGTTGATCTCAAATTGATCTTAGTCTTGTACTTTATAATTTTAGCTTACTCTTATGTTAGTCACGATCTCGTACTATAATTTTAGGTTTTATGTTTTTATGATCATTGTGTTGTATTTAACTGCTTGTATATCTGAAACACTGTCTGTTCAGCGCCTTAGAGTATTTTATTTTAAAAAGGGCGTTATACAGATTGTATTATAATTATTATTATTATTATTAATATTATTATTATTATTATTATAGCTATCCAGATTGAGATCGAAGGGGTAATTGGTGAATTCATAAAGGGGTAAATTATTACTGTTTTTAAAACATCATGCCGTTACCAAGATACTCCTGTGATTTTTAGTGAAATTAAAAGCATCACTGTTAAGCACTTTTAGTTATAGTATGTCTATACTACATGTATGCCGTTATCTATTAAATTGAGTTATAAGAAAGAACGCTGTAAACTGTACATAAAGCGAGGGTTCTACATAGTTTTGATTATGATCATGGTGACAATGCAGAATTAACTTCTTTAACATCTGCATTAAAAAACATCCCTGTCTGATTTCTAAAGCAAGATTCATGGTTTTATTAAATTTTTCTTGTCTATTGAAATCAAAATAAACTATACTCTTATGTACATAAACTTCCCCGATCAAAATAACAGAATGTAACTTCTAACATCTTTTTTAGCCTTCTTGTGTATATGAAAAGAAAAAGTCAAATGTATATCTTGATACGACTAACCTGTTAATCGGTCGGAACGTTTTGCGGTTAACCGATTAGCAATTCTGCAATCGATTGCCATCCCTACTATAAACCAAGTCTATTTGTTTAAAAAGTAGGAGTAGAAAAGAAAAATTTCTCAAAGAAATATTGCTCTTTCACTGTATAATCTATATAGCCACATCATAGATTAACAATCCCTGACGCAGAAGTCATGAATTTCAATATTTTGACAGTATGTTCAATACCTATTACAATCATGCCAACATGTTTAGGAGTAAAGAAGATCTTTAAATGTTGCATTGCTTTTAGTGGTCATGGCCCCAAATCTCACCCCTTTGGGAGGACAGGGATCATGAAATTTATATTTTTGTTTCTTTTCACACATAGAATCAGATGCTATAGGCCTAATTTGATTAGAATTGGTTGAGCAGTTTCAGAGGTCTGAGAAGAGGTTGAACATGTCCAAATGTTAATGCAGGATGTACGTACGCATGACCACGGACAAAAACAAATAACAATACGTCACCTGAGTGACTCAGTTGACTATAGAAGAAAATAAAGTATCAAATGTATTAACCATCATATTTTTGCGACTAATTAAAAAAAATACCATAAAAAAAAATATTAGCGTTTGTCAAAAACACATTAGATGTATTAATATACCGGTACATTTTATTTTTAAAAATTTAATGTATACTCGTATATTGTTTAAGCCACCACAAGATCTTATGTTTTGGAAAGCGCAACTTTACATACTAGTAATCAAATCTATATGTATAATGTATAATTTTTATGCACACCTATGACTAAAAAATATTTTCTTCAAATAAATCAACCACTCAGTGAGTTAATATGAAATTTAATGCTTAATGTGAAATAAACCAGTTTTTGCTTTCTATCTGTTTCCAATTAGAACTTAAGATACGTGATAATATCTCAGAATATAAAAGGTTATTTTGAGAAGATAAAGCAGTAAGTATTAGGTGACATTAGTTAATACTGAATGCTTGTATATAACAGTCAATCTAAGAAATAACCTGTTCAGTGGATTACTTCAGAATGGAGACGAACAATAATTTAACATTAGGAAACAAGCATGTGTCACGGCCATTAGTTACCGACTTAATGCTCATCCCTGTTGGAGGAACAATTGTTTTAGAAAATTTGATCGCATTTGTCATCTTATTCCAATGTAAAAGACTTAACTTCCAAGTCAAAATTCTGTCAATGAATTTGGTTATATCCGACATTTCTATGGGTATTTTTGTGAGTTTACCTCTTTCTATTTACGAATATGGAAATCGCTGTGAATTTAAAAAGTATGTTGCATTTTTATGCATCAACGTGTCCTTATTTACTGTGACAATGTATAACATTGACCGCTGTTTGGTATTTGCTTTGGGTATGAAGTATTATCAATACGTGACAAAAAATCGGATGACTTTTCTTTGCGTGATATTATGGGTTATGGGAGGAATAACTACATTCCTAATCTTTTTCAGCGAAATTGACCCTTATAAAATCGGTTGTTTCTATATGTTTGAGTTGAAAGAAAACATTGTCAGCCAAACCACCAAAATTCTTTTTTTGTCCATTATATTATCCAATGGCATCATGTACATTTTCTTATTACACCATATCCGTAAAATCACACGAAGGACGGGGAATATATCGTTCACGTTTCCCGGAAACACAAACGGACAATTTCGAATCGTCAAGAAAGTGTCCGTCATCACGGTTACATTTTTGGTCATTGCTACACCTTATTACGTCATCATGACGTTTCCTATCCTTGATTACAGTTCAGCATTTTGTAACACCGTGCATTCCTTATGTGGAGTATTATTGTGTCTGAATAGTGCGATCAATCCTATATTGTATATTTGGAGAATGTCGGAGCCCCAGTATCATCTGAAATTATTAATCATGTGTTGGAATAGGACATACTGCGACAAACTGAAACAAGAGTACACGTTGAAGTGTGCCTCTTACAATATACCTAACTTATCACCACCTAAAAGGAAAAGTAGTGCAAAATAATGTTCCTCAGGTATATGCATGCATTGTAAGTGTGAAAAAACAGCTTCATACAGAGTTTGTATATTTCATCTAACGTTTTACAAAGCAGTGAAGCAATATTCTTGAAGGCGTCACAATTGTTTTAATTTCATATGTAACAAAAATCAATTTCTAGCATCTTTGTTATTGACTGTTACATTTACTTGAGAATTTTTCTCGGATGCATAATACCGGATCAACATGTACATATTTTGCAATAAATGTACCTTTTTCATATCACTTGATCATTGTTAATCTCCAGACCATGCTATCTGATGCTTCTGATGCTCTCCTCTTTGCTCTATGCACCAGGTAATTGTGAAGTTATGTCTTCGTATCTCCCATTTGACACCTCTGGACGGGGCACGTTTTATATAACATATATTTAATGTAAAAAAAAGTGTGCGATGTGTTCTGAAGGGTTGTTCTGTTTTTTTGTCAATTTTTAGCCATATCTGTTTTTAAAACGTACATTTATATCCTTTTTAAAAATACATTCAAATATAGGTATGCCCAACTGTTGTACGTTTTTTGTTTCATGTGGTATTGTAATAAATGACCATTTACGACAATAAGGTTTATTTATTAGAGTCATAGGTGGAGAAAAAAATAAATTATACTGTGTGAAACATATGGATATAACGAAATGTATTCAAGATAAAAAGTCCATAAAACATTAAAAAATAGGAACAAACAGGAGGAAAGTTAAAAACAATGGTTTATTACGATATTAAGTGGATGTTAAAAAGTTATTGATTTATATAAAGAATTGTATTATGAAAGAATATTATGAAAACATTGCTGCAAATGCATGTAATGGCAACTTCTTTGATATAAGCTGTCAAGCTGGATTGATAAACAATGAGCTGTCAAACATGGCCTTGACATTTATGTTTAAATGAAATAAAGTACTTTATAAAATTAGAACAACTTCACATTCTTTGAGTATTCAAATAATGCTTTAGGAATTATAAGGTTGTGAAAATTGTGTAATGAAATCAATATAGAACATATATTTCGTTTTACATGCATTAAAATGTCAATATTTGCTTGTTTATATTGAAATATATAATGAGGTTTTATGAAATTAAAAAAAAATGCTTTTCAGTGATTGGTTACAATGCATACGAAAGCCTATTAGGACCAATCTAAAGAGAATAAATTAAAAGGCGTTATTACGCCTTTTCAAAATGCGTTTTTACGCCTTTTCATTCCAAAAGGCGTTATAACGCTTTTCTAAAAGGGCTTATTGCGCCTTTCCATTCTAAAAGGCGTTTTTACGCCTTTCCATCCCAAAAGGTGTTATAACGCCTTTCTTAAAGGCATAACTCCTTTCTAAAGGGCGTTATTACGTCTTTCCATTCAATAAGGCATTATTACGCCTTTCTAAAAGGCGTTATGATGCCTTTCTAAAAGGCGTTAATACACCTTTCGAAAAGGTGTTATAACGCCTTTCTAAAAGGCATTATTACGCCTTTCTGTAAGGCGTTATTACGCCTTCCTTAAAGGCGTTATTAAGCCTTTCCAAAAGGCGTTATTACGCCTTTCTAAAAAGCGTTATAACACCTTTCTAAAAGGCGTTATTTTGTATTTCCAAAAGGCGTTATTTCACCTTTCTAAAAAGCGTTATTTCGCCTTTCTAAAAATTGTTATTACGCTTTTCTAAAAAGCGTTATTACGCCTTTCTAAAAGGCGTTATTATGCCTTTCCAAAAAACTTTATTTAAATGCAATAATTTCCCACATTTTTAAATACTGCAACAAAATGGTCAGGAACCAAGAAACCCATAGTTAATTATAATATTTAAACTGTAGCAAGACTTTTCCTCGAAAGTGTGTTTGTGTGGAGGGGGTACCCCATTCTCACTCATACTACTGGCCTACTTGAAAAGGAAAATGAAAAGGCGTTATTTTATGTTAATTTGGGAAGCCCGTTGGTGCCACGTACGAAAAATATTTTATCTGGCGGCCGCTACTTATTATTTGGCGGTCGCCACTTATATATCTGGCGGCCGCCACATATATTATTTTGCAAAAGTTGAGTGTTATTTGGTTAAGAAGATGGATGTTGACACAACTGCTGCTTATTGATAAAAAGTAAACGATAAAAAACGAATTCTGATATATTGGAACACCATTCTTGGAAATCCAAAATGCAAAAATTTATTGATTCTCAACCAATCATAGCTTACAGCAAACACCATGATTTATGTTCTACAAATACTTCCATAATTCAAATCAAATATTAATCTACTCTATGCAAAAACATATCTACTAGAAGTGTGGATTGGAGTGTTGGTTCATAATAAATCTCTTACAAGTTTGGTTGATTGATGTTGCTGTTATAATTTTTACACTGTATTCCCTCTAAAACCACACATTAAAACATGCGCGCGCATCAGGAAGCCAGGTGCTATCTGGCGGCCGCCATATAAATTATGTGGCGGCCGCCAGATATTTAAGTGATTAATATTTGGCGTTCGCGAATTAAATATGTGGCGGCCGCCAGATAAATTTTGTGGCGGCCGCCAGATGTTATATAGCGGCCGCCAGAAAAATTATGTGGCGGCCGCCAGATATATAAGTGGCGGCCGCCAGATTATAAGTGGCGACCACCACATAATTATCTGGCGGCCGCCAGATATACAAGTGGCGGCCGCCAGATAAAATATTTTTCGTACGTGGCACCAACGGGCTTCCGTAGTTAATAGATATATGGGGCGTTCTTGTTTTGGGGCGCAGTGACTAGCACCCAGAGAAGCCAACGCGTTAGGATACAGGCAGATTTATCTTGCAGCTTTGCTTGCCATGTATTAAAATTTATTTCATTTGAAGATATTTTTCTCTCTTCTTGGAAAAAAGCAGGCAACTTTTTGCATGGGTATAATGAGCAATTGAAATCAATGACCCTTAGTAGAGATGTGTCTGGTATGAAAGAAGGATTTAGTTGGTCCAACATTGAAAATATAGGACGCATTTAAAAATCTTTTTTCCTGGAAATCTAATTGCTATCTGTTTAAATTATTTTTTGAGAAATAAGTCCTATATTTAATTGTGAAATTCATGTCCCAAAGGTAAGATTTCTGCATCCCCCCCTCGTTTGGGCTAAATATTTTTACTCGTGTATTGAAAGTAAAAGGCGTAATAAAGCCTTTTGGAAAGGCGTAATAACTCCTTTTAAAAAGACGTAATAACGCCTTTAGGAAAGGCGTAATAATACATTTTTAAAAGGCGTAATAACGCCTTTTGAAAGGGCATAATAATGCCTTTTTTCGCGTTATTACACCTTTTCGAAAGGCGTTATAACGCCTTTTAATTTTTTTTTTCTTTCTAGATTGATCCTAATAGGCTTCGTAAATACAAGACACCCATTTAAACAACATAAAATATACTCTGTCCATTATCATATGTATATCATAACTTTATCTATTAATTAAATCATATATTGAGATAACGAAGGGATTTTAAGCCCAAAGTACAAATAAACAATACAAATAGGCAGAAAATTAAACACAGACGTCCAAAACATCAGATGTCTGATATGTACTGCATCAGTATACATCCCTGTCAGAATCTGTCTGAAGGACATCACTCAGAGTCACTCACCAAAATTTATAAAAGGATATGCTTTCAAATTTGAATTTCATGACAATAAAGTGTGTCAACTCTATGTTTGATGCTAGCAAAGCGTTCCACATGGGTAGTTTACATTGGGTAGAACTGTATTGAAAGAGGGAGAATAGGGTGGTGTTGGAGGTTTTGATTTAGATTAAGACCGCAGAACATTAACTGGCAAGATTGGAAATATGCATCTTACGTCATTTCTATCTGTTACAATTAAAACATTCAATGATAGACAATGAACGGACGGGTGAATTCGACGCGGACGCGGGGAAAAAATTTGGATTGAATTCGAGTTCGAACTTCATTTTCAATCCACCTACTGATTGACCCAAACGACAAATAATTCCAATTTTTGTATAGTTTGAAAATAATACATAAATCAGAATTTTCTGTCCACCGTTTTTTAAACAATATATAAAGGGACAAATATTTGATTTCTGTTTGGTATAATTTATGTATGTGTGCTTGGGGGGGGGGGGG
>PRKT01000054.1:1376708-1413889 GCA_003671525.1 Saccostrea glomerata
GGGGGGGGGGGGGGGGGTCAAATCTCACAGATGTTAAGTCTCATAATTTTTTGACGGGCAAAAATAGATAAACAAACACGTAATAAGAATTTAAAGTAAATTATTAAAATAAATTTCTTACAAGGGATATGCGATTTTATCGGTGTACGGGTATATCGCAATTTTTATTGGGTAATGAATATTGTGATACGGACACCTCAATACCGATATTTAGGTACGTATTTATTATTTGTTCAACCTTTCAAATAAGAATTAACCAAAGTCTAAAAAATTGTAAAAGGTAAAAAGAATGGCACCATACCATTCAAACTTGATCTATTTTTTAGATAAAAAATTCAAAAAAGTGAAATTTATTTTTCTAGCATATTTAAATAAAAATAATGTCACCTAAAATCATAATGATTGTAAAAATTGCTTGTAAAAATATCTTGATAGTATCGTGATATTTTGGGGAAAATCATGATATAACGTGATATGGAATTTTTGGCGATACCCATCCCTATATAAAACAAGAAAACATTGATGTAACCATCAATTGTCGCCCGGGAAATATATAAAGTAAACAACGAAAATGAATCTTGATCAACAAATCGTTCGATATGCGTAAAAAGGCATGCGTCTAATTGGTGGAGACGATAGTCGCAAATATTAAAAAAAAAAACAACTTGTAGTCGGATAAAAATCAATCAAAAACGATACCATTTTAAACTTTATCAATTCATCAAGTAAATATTGGCTGCATAAAATATAAATTGAAGTTAGACACACGCATCATTTATTTATATTTAAAAATGTATTAATTTTCAATTTTAGAATATAAAACACGAACTGTGCAGAGTACGTTTTTATCCGAGAAGTAAAATTCGATGTTCTTAAAAAAAAAGGGACCTGTCATTGTTTCGATAGTAAATGATAAGTAACTTTGTATATTAAATATGAAAAACATGTTTATTTTTACAGATTCACTTTATGGAAGTAAATATATTATGTATCTCGTAATTTATACACGGAAAGAACATTCTGTTTAACAATCTTTTCAATGTTTAGAAAACCTTCAATCTACATACTAGTAACTACTCCCACCCCAATCCCCATACACCAACACATAAACTTATATGGAAAAAGCAGCCCGTCCTCCGGGCTGCAATTACCTCAAACTTCAAAACCTTTTTCAGGGGATGGGCTTGTCTATTCTTATAAGGTACATGTATATAAATTCTTGACATTTTAATGAGTCCTGGGGAATGGGTTCATGGACATTACATACCAGTAAAACCTTTTACATGTAACTTAAAATATCAGAGAGAGGTGGCTCGATCAGCCCCCTCCCCGACATATCTACCTTTATAGCAATGCACATGCATTGAACATTCATTTGAAATGTGTTATATCTATAGGTAAGTAAAACCCGAATGAATTCTTAAAAGTCAGATCCTCCATTGCTTTTATTTGAAACGTTAAAGATATAAAAGGAAAAAAAACACAAAATCCACTGAAGATGCCATGGAATCCATAAATATGCATTAATGATTATCTTAAAACTGGAACTGGTTCTTCTCCTAAACGTTAATCTCAATATAGTATTCGCATTGCTTCTCACTGTATTTAATATTATGTCCATTGCTAGTTAATGTCTTCCGTTTCCCGGAAGACTTCTACTGATTCTGTTGGTAAAGATTATTAAGGTCTTCCGTCTTCAGCGGAAGACCTTATTGTTTTTCTTAGGTTTCTTTTCCACTATTTTTATTATTGTGTTTTTTTTCTTACCGATTTTGTGCGCGCGATTTCTCGAGAACGGCTCGATCGATTTTCTTGAAACTTTCAGGTCTGATAGAACATTAAAATCTCTAGACATATATTTTTTTTTGATGACGTCACTTCCGGTTCGAAGTTTTCTGCGATTTAGTGATTTTTAGAGGGTCACTCTGTCCGGCAGTTTTCTCAAAAAGCACTTAACACAGAAGCATGAAATTTTCAGTGATGCTAGAGCAACCTTTGGAGAAGTGCCCTTTGTATATCACAACTGCCGGAAGTACGAAGCGCCGACGCTCGCTATGATCCGAAAATAGTCCAATCAAGAATTCCAAAATTTTTAGCACCCTTTCCACGATAACTTTTTACTTAGAAATATTTTGTTAAAGCATGTAGAGCAAAAAAAATGTAGAATTCCAAGTTCTTTCAAATGACATCTCGAAAAAAGGGCTGGCCCCTTAAATTAGGGGCCTGGAGGTGCCGGAAGATTTTCGTTTATATCTCAAAAAGTATTGAGAATTTGTGATACGTCAAAGAAGTAAAGTTGTTTAAAATGTCAAGCTAAATCTATTGAAGTAGTCAAAATACGTCCGTCGTCGTTATTTACAGCCAAACCGGAAGTAGTCGGAAAAAGCGTATTTTGCCATTCTTGACAAGTTTTTAGCTAACCTATCTCTCTGGGAGCATTAAAATTAATTTTCCGTCCGTCGTCGTCACTTCCGGTCAAACCGGAAGTAGCAAAAAATGGCTTATTTTTGCATTAGTTAACATGGATTTAGAGGATTCAAACCATTTTTGGGCATTATTTCTCATTTTTGTTAAAAATGAAAGCTACTTCCGGTCAAACAGGACGGAAGACCTACTCGTTGCTTTGCAACGAGCTTTGCTCTAGTTATTCTTTTTTTTCTTCTGTTTCCTAGACCGCAACTTTGAGGCCTCATATCTCGCTCATCTTTCAACGGATTTCGCTCAAATTTTCAGACGTTATAGACGTTAATAAACTCTATCAGAAAAATTTCAAAAAGCCACTTCCGGTTTTGAGTTATTTCCCTTTAAAGGAATATTTATAGGCTTTCGTTTCCAGACAAAGGCTCAGAGACGGCTAAAGCTTGAGCAGAAATTCCACTGATTTTAGATAATAGAAGGATTGAGGTTGTGCACATCGGTTTTTGTTTTTCGATTTCTCTATTCAAAATGGCGCTATATTGGGGTCAAAAATTAGAACGCTTAAAAGAACCAAAAATTACTCATATTTTTCTTTTCATCTTCTAAACTAAAAATATTTTGTTAAAATATATAGAACATAATTTGTGCAGAATTAGAGGATCTTTCAAATGATATGTCTTAAGAGGGCTGACCCCTAAATAAAGGGACCTAGAGGGGCCAAAAGTTTTTTCCAGATATCTCAAAAAGTATTGAGAATTTGTTTTACATCAAAGAAGCAAAGTTTTTCAAAATATCAAGCTTTATTACATTTTTACCCGAGAAATACTGTAATTTATTCATTGAATAAAAATGATATCCTGTCACAGTGTGAAAGGATATCAAAATGATATCCTGTCACAGTGTGACGAATATCAGAAGTGCGGGAAAACTCTCGATTTCCCTTCCCATAACGAAGATTGCAGTAAAAAAAATCTTCCTTGACCTAATATAGGATAGATGGAAATAAATAAACCATTCTGAGAGCGAATAAAACTGTCAAAACCAAAATATGTTGCTAAATCCATGTTTACAGTGTTTTTACTTCACATACAGTGTAGCTATGACGTCTCAACCGCTCAACTATGACGTCACGAGCCTATGACTGTATTACAAAAAGACAGAGGCAAAAGAAAAATCAAAGATTTTTTTTTTTAAATGTAATAAACAGAAAATTCAATGTTTTGTAGTTGAATATGGAATTTATTTCACTTGTGAGACAGGATTTTTTTATATTTTCACTCGTGCTTCGCTCTCGTGAAAATATCAAAAATCCTGTCCCACTCGTGAAATAAATTCCATATTCAACTTCAAAACATTGAATATCCTCTATTTATCTAATGGGGTCATCAAAATACGTCCGGCGACGTCACTTCCGTTCGAACCGAAGTAGTCAGAAAATGCATATTTTTGCCGTATTTGACAGGTTTTTGGGTAACATGTGTCACTAGAAGCTTAAATATTAATTTTCCATCCGTCGTCGTCACCTCCGGTCAAACCGGAAGTACCAGAGAATGGCTTAATTTTGCAATACTTAACATAGATTTGGAGGATTAACCCATTTTTGAACTTCATTACTCTTTTTTTTCAATGAAAGTTACTTCCGGTCAAACAGGACGGAAGACCTACTCGTTGCTTTGCAACGAGCTCGGCTCTAGTTTTTATAATTTTTCGGATTTATTTTGTAATTGTGTGTATGGTGGTTGGGGGGGGGGGGGGTTTCACATTATTAATTTAGCTCTTGGGACATTAAAGTAAACGTTGTAGGTCTTCCGGATGAGACCGTTTCATGTTACATGTAGGCGTTGGCATAATAAAGAACCCTCGCTGCTCAATTGCCCTAAACGCCGAGTAAAAGTCTAAATTTGAAGCCCTTCGATATATGGTGAAGTTTTTACTTAAGTAAAAATGTTCTTAAGCGGGGCCTAGAACAACATACAATCTAACGATCTGGGTCCTTCCGGGAAACCGAGGTCCCACGAAAAATACCCCTCACTGATGATTGTGTAGTTTTTAAAAAGCTGAAAAGCACGAATCTATTACATAATAGGATATGTTTTTTTAAATATGAAAATCTTACGATGCATTCTATTTCAAAGACTTCCCATAAAACTAGAGGTACTGTGAGCAATGAGCTTACTAAATGATACCCCCCGCCTCCCATATGAATATAATGGCAGTGTCTATGTTTTGCTCTGGAAAATCCAAAATATATGTCAGATCAAAAAGTAAAATAGGAGGTGCACAATGGCAATATGTAATGAAGATTCTGTTAAAGTTTCATTAAATTTCCTTCAGTGGTATGAGAGGAGTTGCGGATAAGAGATGGGCACCCCAAAGTGTAACAGACGGACGGACGGACGTACAGCTGGATGGGCGGGCGGACGGAAATACCGATTACTATATACCCTCCCACTTTTCAAGCGGGGGGTATAATTAAATCCTTAGTGTGACCCTACTTGGCTCCGGGGTTAAGTTTGATTTCCGGATGTGAAGTCTCAGTGTAAGCTGCCATTTATCAATCGGCAATCCTCGGCTGACTCCACTACGCTCCATATAAAAAGTGCAAGGCCACCCGAGGATCACCAACTGGTCAGTTTGATGATGAGCGATTTTCTGAGACGTAAACAATGAGCGATCTGCCTTGAAAGAAAACAAACTGCACAGATATACACACATCGCCTGGGTGTTGGGGGTTCTTTAAAATTTACGCTGTTTGTTCTTATGTAGAGTCTTCTTGGGTATTACGTAAATAATGGTCAAAAGTCGATAGAACTTTCCAAGTAGGTCAGCGCGTGTGTAAAGATCCTCCAGCTGCAGCCGACGCGTGGATCTAAGATTTCACAGAAATCAACATTAAATTTTAAACATCCATATAAGTAGTCGCGTTAATTGATATGGATTGATGGTGAAAACTTTAATTTTTTGGTCATCAGTCATTTTATAAACTTGCTGTCATTTTGTTTTTAAATAATACAAATCTGATTAAAGGTACTTGGACACAGATTGGAAGTTATTAATTTGTTTTCTCTATAATATAACGACTTATTTATTTTAATAGCATTTCACACAAAAATTAATTAGAAATCTTATTTCATATAAAAGATATTAAAATTTCAAATTTTTTGGCGGGTTTGATTGACACATCCTTGCACTTTCACAAATTTTATTCTTAATCCTTAGGTAAAGTGGCAATCTCTTTGTGTATAAATGAAAAAATATTAATACTATAATCCAGAAAATTCAAAGGAGACATGTTCGAAAGCAAAACAAACACGCAATATATTGTCAGTCCGTGCAGTTGTGGTAAGCAGATTGTGACGATTGAACGCACCCGGTGAATTATAAACAAAAACAATAACAGAACTCGTGCCCTGATTACAAAACTGTGTACATAACACGAGTGTGCTCGATTTGCTAAACTCTGTACGCAACTCTTGGTTCGAATGACGATATTTGTGAAGGAGTTTTGCTTTCTAACATTTCTACTCTGAATAAAATTATTTTTTTGGATAAATGTTTTAATATTTCTCATCAATACACAACAAGATTGCCACTTTTCCTAAGGATTAGGAATAAGGTAAAAATTTATGAAAGTGCAAGGATGTGTCAATCAAACCCGCCAAAATATTTAAAGTTTAAATAACTTTTGAAAGAAATAAGATTTTAATTAATTTTTGTGTGAAATGCTATCAAATTATATAAGTCGTAATATTATAGAGAAAAAATTGACTTCAAATCTGAGTACCTTTAAGCTATCGAATATATCAAGACTAAGAATCTTAAGAAATTAAAAGCACAAGTTAAAAACGGATACACTCATGTCCATAAGAAACTACAAACATTGGAAGATTAAAGATCACAAAAAATCATTATGAGTATTTTCTTGCACGTCTAATCTATTCTTTTTAGAGAGTTGCGATCATTTTCTTTATCATGTTTATGCAGTTTTAATTGCATTAATGGCAAAAAAGACATCTAATAACTTCTCCTATATTATTGAAATTAAGCCAAAATTATAAGAATACAGAATTGTTTAAGTTTAGTATGCATAAAAAAAGTTTACTAAAGCACAAAAATATATAAACTCGTGTATACGCTCTGCACGTGAATTGCGAGGATCACTAATTATTGCGGAAACAGTCGTAAGTTCGGGATTTCCAAATGAGGATTTTTTCCATAAATTTGATCTAAAGTTGCACCAAGAGAAAACGAGTGATTCTTTATGTTGTACTTTATATCAGATACAAACTAGAGGGGGAGGGGGCAATAATTCACAATTATACACTTAATAGAAAGCAAATCGAATTCAAATTTAACCCTTAAAAGCTTTACCAGTATTAATACTCTTCAAAAGAATATCAGTGACGGATTTAAGGCCCCCCCCCCCCCCCCTAAAATTGTCAAAGTTAACGTAAATCACAGTTTTGTCTAGAAAATGTAAATATATCTACTTGGTAGACCTCATTTTTACCCTACAAAATCTCTAGAATCCATGGCCAGGAGCGTCCGGGGGTTTCGCCCCCTGGGCCCCCACCAGGGCTTTGCCCTGAACCCACTGGGGGCCTCAAGGCGGCCCCCAGACCCCTTGCCTACTTTTGGCGCCCCCTCTAACTTGAATTCCTGGATCCGCGCCTGAATATTTACATAAATTTTAGTTGTGCACCTCAATAGTAATGTGTATTTTATTCTATTTTTTTTGGTTTTGTTTTTGTTAAATTTTTCTGTTAGGCTGACCTTTTTACCCAGGATTGACCAGTTTGTTTACAGACCAATGATCTTATTGACGCCCGCAAACATTTATCTATTCACAATTTCCCATCGGACCTGTTAACCGCTTGAATAACGTATAATGATACTAAGCTTTGTTTTGTATATCAATTTTCTGTTTCTTTGTTATCATTATTATTTTGTTAGTCCTTTATAAACATTTATCAATAAAAAAAATTGTAGTCAACCTTTATGAAATCAATTGGTTATACATAACACAATGTCATTCGCTGTGCAACATGTACGGATACACTCACTTAATAATTTAATGAATGTGCTTCATGATATTTTTATTAAAAATGTGTTAGGAAAAAAATATTTTTTATCAAAAATTAAATGATGTTATTCTATTTTATAATCAAATTGATGTTAGACTTTGTTTCAAAAACGTCATTTCTTTTTACAAAGATAACGTTATTGAAAGTCTTTGTATCTTAGACGTCATTTTTTTTTTAAAAAGATGACGTTATTCAATAACTTCAGTGACGTTATTATTTAATTGCAACATGTTGTGTTCAAACACGTATAACTTTAAAACTAAAGCAAATCTAATGCTCAAATTTTGACTGTGTGTCCCAAATTTGCTGTAGATTTGAAATATTTGAAAAAGTCAATTTCGAAAATTTTGTCATTAAGACCCCTTTTCCCAGAGAGCGGTCCATATAATTTGAAAATACTTAATTTAGTTGATAGCATTTAAATGTTAAAACTTACGTAATTTTAAAAGCATGTGTGCTTTATTTCTTTTGATAAGCTTAGTGTGTAAAAGGTTTCATATTTTAAGATTGGAAATATGTAGCTTACGTCATTTCTATCTGTTACAATCAAAACATTTAATGATAGACAATGAAATAGGCGGGTGCAATATTCAACGCGGAAGGTCGAGCTAGAAACATTGGATTGAAATTCTAGTATGAAAATATTTCCTTCCTATCCACAGCATAAGATTTTGGAGTTTGATCATTACTCTTTTTTCCTAATCTAAAATTGTTCAGGTAAACTGCCAATCTTCTTCCCTAGAGGAATAGAAAAATCTGTAGTAGCGGAGAAAATAGTTACATTCCACTGTTTTTTCTGTGAAATTAATGATGCCAAAGAGATGACATTTCAGGCTTTCTGGAAAGCCAAACTTGTTAATTTTATTATGCTTGTTTAAAATGAAAAAAGTTTGCTTAAAGTGGTTAAAATTGTCTCCCTTGTTGCATATGGTAGCACATTTCTGCAATACATATTTTTTTAAAGTAATAAATTTTTTATTTCTAAAAAAGACATCTTTCGCCTTTATATATTTTTTCTACAGTTTTTAGAATACAATTTACTAATTATAAATAACGAAAAAAAAATCTGTTGCAATTTGTTTAGGGTTTATGACAGTTTGACTAGACTATACGGGCTAATAAACTCAAATCAATATAAATCTCAACCAAGATGTATTCTGGAATTGAAATATTTGTCTTTCGGATCATACACTCACACTTTGCATTTGAAAACAGCTCAGGTGGATTGAAAATTAATTTCAAACTCGAATTTCAATCCAAAGTTTTCCCCACGCCCGCGTCGAATTGTACCCGCCCATTTCATTGTCTATTATTGAATGTTTTGATTGTAACAGATAGAAATGACGTGAGGTGCATAATTCCAATCTTGCCAGTAAATGTTCCGCAGTCTTATCAATTATGTAGTCAAGGTGTGAAAAAAATCAATCACGTCAAAAAATGACGTTGATCATGTGTTGTAGATACTGAACTCCCAAAAGTAAAACATGCTGGCACACCCTAGCGAGGATCTCCCCCAATCGACTTGGAATATTACATTCATTGAAAGCCGCTAGTGAAGGCATTGTAACGTTTTAGATATCAAAGCGGGTTTAAGTCTTTACTCAGCTCCAGGGAATCTCATCAAAATAAGTGTATGAGATAGAAGAAGAGGACATTGAAAAATACTGACGTTGTGGGACGTCATGAAAATAAACGGCGACAGCGCCGGGTTATAATGTCGGTTTTATTTGATAATTTGGCAAATAATGACGTATCAAGTTAAAATTTTCAACAATTTTAAAATTTTGGTTGTTATTACGCCGCGTATATCAATATTTTGATATTTTAACTATGATGTGTAATGATACTTTAAATTTTCAATTAAGTTTACACATAACAAAAAGTAATTAAACAACTTTCTAAGAAATTGAATTAATCTGCATGTGTTTTCAATTAACTGCATCTTAGACATGTACTTGACGACATTACTGAGTTTTTATTTTTCCTTCATCATAAATGTAAGTTAAAATAACCTTCAAATTAATTCTTTTCTAACGTCACGTACAGTAACGTAATTTTGACGTTAATGAAATTAGCACCAACACCGTACACAATGTCTGCACCCATTATGATAAAGTAATTTTATCATATCATTTCCGATACACTTAAGTTATGCATCTTCATGATATATGTACATGATACAATTTCTAATTCTTCTTTCAAACATGACAAATAAATAGAAACTAGTGTTAATTGTAACGGGGACCGTAACAGATCCCCAAACGCATCCCAAATCGCTTATTGTGCCTTATTCCTGTAATACGTTTTTTTTGTTAGCTCAGGATCGAAGGATTTCATTTAAAAATATATGACAATAATATCAACTTTATATCATTTAACGTTTTGAACGAGCGCGCACTTGCATGCATATTTAATATGATCATGGCATGTTGGCTAAAGAATTCCAGAAAATCAAAAGAAAATAATACAGATATAAATTTTACTATTTTTCAAGTATTTTTGTCATTTTACGCATTGCGCATGCGCACGTGCTTGCATGTCTTTGCATTCAATTTTGATAGTAGCATAATGTAGGAATCTACGGTACCTTTTCATATTCTAAATTTCAACCAGATTTATTGAGAACTAAGAACGTTATAGGCATTTAAAGTTTAAGCCGATCAGATTGCAGCACACGTGCATGCGCGTGCCTTCATGACAATTTTTATGTTTCATGATGTAGACCTTCTAATATATGACTATATTTAAAATTTCAAAGTATTTTTTTCAAAAAACAAGAAAGATATTAAGACTTAAGTTTCAGCCAATCAGAGCGAAGCGCATGTGCATGCGCGTGAGTTCATGATAATTTAACCATGTCTTCTTGTCTATAATACTATTGTATTGGTCATTTCACGTGTTGCACGTGCGCGCTCTTGCAAACACGTGTGCGCAAAATGACCTTGATCTCGCAATCTACATAACATGTCTACTGACCCTAAAAACGTTTTACCTACATCAGGGGGTCGTAACATAAAGCATGGTAAGATTTTGACTTAAGTACGATCTTAAGTACGCGTTTTAAAGCACATTTTTAGGACCTACATATGTACTACTTAGGTATGTCTTATACCGTAACATAAAGCAAAATTCTTAGCATCCTTTATGATGCTGTCTTAAGACAAATAATATATTTATGTCTTACTTAAGTATAGTCTAAGACTTAAGTACTTTTTATGTTACGACCCCCAGACGAAAAGTTAACAAGATCATTCGCGGACAAATAAGTACCCAAGAAGAAGAAAAATAATACTAGTAATAAGAAGAAACAGGGTAAAAACAATATGTTCCCCTACCTCGTTTGTGGAAAATAATAACGTACGTAAAATTGAATTACATATTTCCACTCACTTGCGTGAATGTGTAGTGTGTAGCCATCTAATTAACATATTTCACATCTTGACGCGCAGTCAATTTGTATGTACATCCATATCGTGAACTAAATCATAAGAACTTATTTGCAAGGGTATCCTTGATCTCTTTATTTTTATGACTCAGTTTGCGTGATCAAAGAAATTACATGTATACCGTATTTGAAAAAATACCTCCACCTTCTTTTGCATTTGTTTTACATCATATAGTTCTGGGAGGCCAATTTCATTGTATTATGTTTGTTTTGATTATGTGATATGTACTCATTTTGGTCTGTTTAACAATAATGTGTATTACAGGAAAGTTCTATTTTAGGTTTCCCAGTAATTTTTATCATTTTGATTTTAACGTCATCTTTATTAATAACATTATTTTATGGAATCACAAAGTTGAACTGTTGTTGTTTTGACAAAAACCAGCTTTACTGAAGGTAGTTCTGGGATTTCCCTACCATATTTATTGTAACAATTTATATTTTTTTTTATTTTGTACATCAAATGTCATCAATTGATACTACATGCGCAAAATTACATAATTTGAAAGAATATGGAATAATATTAAACTTATAAAAAATCAAAGTACTGTGAGTACTGAAAGACTGTGGCATGAATAATTGTTTGTTTAACGTCCCTTTCGAGAATAAAATTTTGAGCAGCAAGGGATATTTTTTCTGGCTAGCATGTACTGCCACACGGGATCTCAATCTGAATTAAGGGCTGATATCCATGTCTTGCAGTTGGAGGCGAATCCGCAACGTAAGGATGGATTCTTTTAGGTCCGTGAGTTCGTGAGTTCAGAGCAAACCCGCTACGTCAAATGGTGACTAGCATTAGATAAAATAAAACGTTGCAAGAATTTGTAAATTGATATCGAAATTATAAAAGTTTATTTTATTTTTTAACAATACATGTATGTGTATTTAACTATATAAATTAATATTTTTGTACTAAAAAGTAAAGTGTTTTGAATTCTCACTGTGATCTTAAATTTTCACTACTCATTTTTCATTAATAAACATAGCAAACTTCAAATATAGATAAATGCATAAATTAACAAATTACAAGATTTTTGTATTATGTGTTGTGTCGCCTTACTACATACGGATGATAATTCAAAGTGTCTAAAGCAGCACCACTTTTTCTCTTTGCTAAAAAGCAACTCACATTTAAATTAAAGAATTTCATTGATGCAAATAAGTGACTTCCTTTTAAGTCTTTAAATAACTGCCAGGAAACAATCTCGCGCCCAAATGGGACCTTGTGAAATTTTAGCAGCGGCCGATCTATTTGTGGTTGTTTTAGAAAGTGCACAGGGCTAAATGAGACGTTCTTTTTTTTAGATTAGTTCAGTAAAATGATTCTAAATGATAAGAAATAAAAGTCACGAGTAAAGTATTTTTTAAACTTGCTTAAAACTGAGTATTCATTGTTGTTATTTTGTTTTAATTTCATTATCATATCTTATCAGATAATTGATGATTTATGGTTATATGAAAATAGTTTACAATAAATACTCCCCAGCCTGGGAGTGTGCAAGATATAATTATTATACCTCTACTGATTTTTCACTATATAAAAGTAAATCGATATATTTTGCTGATTTCCTGAAAATCACCGTAAATAAACCGATTCCCTGCAAAACAGACTGATTCCCTGCAAAAAAGTACGTTTTTTATGAACTGATTCACACCTATTCGGAACGCTTGACATTTTCTTTCAACTTACGACAAACTTGAAAATGTTCCGAATAAACTAATGAATATTCATTAGTGAATCGAAATGCATCGCGAGTCAACTGGTCCCATATCAATCAAAAAGAACCAGTTTACTGGAAGCGAACGACAACAGAAATGGCGTGCTCAAATTTGCGTAATGTTACTTTCGATTTTACTTAGTAAAAATTCGGACAATGAACTGATTTATTGATAAAATGTAATTCCGTTCATGACTGTATTCTGTTTTGTCGTATTTTTTATCTATTCCTGTTGGAATTAAACATTGTTACTGAATACAGTATTGAATATATAATTTTTTTAACATGTCTTGTTTGTATCGGTATAATAAAACAGTTAAAGTATATCATTTCGGAAGTCAGCAAGATTCCAGTTCCCCTCGAGCAAGCCTATTTCCCTCGGCGCAAGCGCCTCGGGAAATAGACTTGCTCTTGGGGAACTGGAATCTTGCTGACTCCCTCAACGATATACTTTAACTGTATATTAAATCGTCATGATTTTCAAGATGACATGGTAAAAGTGCATGGTGAAAAAAATTTGAAAAGTTTTTCAACTTGTTAAATTGTTTTGCATATGCTCTACAGCTGCAAATGACGAAAAGATTTTCCCCTACATTTTGCTCTACGGAAAAATCGTAGCATACTCTTCAGAAACAATGGTCATTATCGCGTGACAAAGATCCAGGGTATCAGCATGTGTTTTATCTTGAGAGATCTATATCTTTGTTTTGATGACAATAAATTCTGATCATTTAGGCCTATCAATGATTTTTTTTCTTCGATGAATCTATTTATGAGCAAAAGCGGTAAACTGTCTATATAATCTATCTATTTATTTTTAATTATTTATTTTGCTTTTAAGACAATAAAGCAACTATTTCACCATTGAATATTCTGACGTTCTTTTCTTGTATGGACGCTTTTAAAATTGTGAAATTTTTTTTTTAAATTAATGCTTAATTTTGTTTGTGGCCGATTTGATGCTTTGCATCAATTTTACTTGTCAATATTAAAGTTATGGACGATATTTTTACTATCAATTAACTAAATAGGCTATCTAATATATTGGCTGTCAACAGCGTCTTTCGCTATTCCTATACTGATGATGAAGCTGTTTGTTTTACACGTGGATTTGATTAAAAACGATTTCGCTAAGAAAACTCCCATTTCCATTGTACACTAAATAGGAAAAAACTTAACTTCTCTCCAGTTTATGACGTTACAATAGACCGACGTCATGACCTTGTCCTGCATTCAAAATCTATTGATTCAGTATTCTTCTCGTGTGTGCACTTTTATTGATTTAGCTTATTGTTTATAACTAGATACATTGATTAGGGTTAGCTTCGTACACCACTCTACTGATAAGGGTTTGTCCTTGAACACTATTGGATTGATAATGTGCTTTGCAAACCCACCCGAGAGATTTTAGGGTTTGCCTAGACCTCGACTGATTTGGATTAGCCAAGCACCCACCCAAGATATTTAGGTTATAGATAATGAGTATTACGCATTTTTCGACTGACTAGGGTTAGTCTCGCACCTATATCCAAAAGATGCAATTTGGCATGCCAAACCCTGGGGTTTGGCGCCGAGCATCGGCCTTTGCGTGACTATCGGACATTGGAGTCCAATCGCACTTTGGAGCCACCGTCTAAAAAAGAAATGTAGACATGTTAAAATCATACAATTTACATTACACATCAATTATGTACTTATTTTTTGTAGTTTGACCGCAGAAATTTCTTATCAAGTACCGATTAAACAAACAAACTCTTGTCAATAATCTTTAAAATAACAACTTGAATCAATTCCAAATAAAGTGAATAATTTTACCGCATATATTTTCATTTTTTATTCAAGGTTTCACAATAGTGGTTTGTAAAGTGTAAGAAAATTGTATGAATCATAATTATTAGGGTAGCATAGTCAGTATTTTAGAAATTTGTTATTTGCATCATTTTAAACAATCTATTGGAATTTCCATGGGTACCAATTGTGCTCCGTTATTACATACCTATTTTAATATTCACATGAAATAGAATTTGTGCAAAATCTTATGCGTGAAAAGAAGAAAACGCTTGCTGTGGTCTTCAACTCGACATTTAGACATATCGACGACCTTTTGTCAATTAAATATGGTAATTTCCATTCCTACATCGATATGATATATCCTAGTGAGCTTGAGATAAATGATACCACAGAGTCTGACACATCTGTTTCATGCTTGGATATTTTACGTGAAATAGACGTTAATGGTAATCTAACAACCAAGCTATACGATAAATGTGATGATTATACCTTTTCTATCTTCAACTTCCCTTACTTATGCAGCAATATACCTTCATCACCTGCAAACGGAGTGTTTATATCTCAGCTGATTCGATACGCAAGAGCATGTTCTACGTATGAACAATTTCTAAAACGAGGTAAATTACTGACAAGCAAATGGATGAAACAAGAATATCATCAGTCTCGTTTAAAGTCATCATTTCGTAAGTTCTATGGTCGATACAATGATCTTGTCAGCAAATACAATTTTTCATTGAGTCAAATGTGGACTAAAGTTTTTCCTCCTAATTGTTAGTCCGTTGTTTATACACGGAATTGACGACGGAATTTTCCGTTATTTTCCGATCATGACAAGGAGCACATGGCGGGTGTGACCGGTCGGCAGGGGATGCTCACTCCTCCATTGCACCTAATCCCACCTCTGATGTTTTGGAGGTCCGTGTTTGCTCTGCTATTTTTTGTATTGTTTTATGAAATTTGATATTGAATACTGTTCGTTATCTCCATATATTTCTTTACACCATTTCCTGGATATATTGATGTACAGTAAATATTAAAAAGTATAAAGCCTGTATATCACAATACAAAATTTCATACAAATTAATTTTAAGCTTGATTACCTTTTTCATATTATACATTTATGTAGAAATGTGGAGATTTTGAAAAGCTTCGTATTGCAGTTAAGGCAATTTTGGAAGAGAATAATGAATAAACTCATTATTAACATAAACCTGATAAACTTAAAAACATCGAAATAAAAGATTTGATTTGTTTAAACCTATAAGTTTCCATATTGTGATAAAGGTTGCAACTGTAGATCCCTGATAAGTTCCGATACATAGATAATTCTTTACCTTTATATGGCTGGTGATATCCAACTCGACAAGGTTGACAGGAATCTAAAATGAAAATTCCATTTAGAAAATATATAATTTTCATTAATGGTTATTTGTATTTTTCATAATTAATACCGACATGTAGATCACAAAAAATATTCTGAACTAATATTTAAGAACCGGGTACAATCTATCACAAAAAATGGATATAAACGCGATAATTTACAAATTTTATAAGCTCATAAGACAAATGCAGTTTAGAAAGCGTAAAATATTAAATTAAAATATCTATATTGATTACGCATATTTTAGAACTTGACCTTTAGAAGGCTTCTCTGGTTTATTTTGATAGGTTCGACTTCGTCAGAGTTTGCAGGAAGTTGATCCTTTCTGGGTGTGATAGGTTCCGTTAGGGCACTTCACTCACAAGGACGCGATATTTCTATCGTTATATTGACCAGCATGCTGCACAGGGCAAGGAAAACATCGCCCTCTTTGCCATACGTTCCCTCTGCGCAATATATTTATTAATCATAATAATTGATAAACATTAAATTATTATGAAGCAAAATAGTTTAAGAAATATAAAAAGTAAAACAAAAACTGAAACAAGAGGTTCCATCACTCATCTATGGACTTTGGTTTTAGAAAAAAAAAAAGCAGAAACCAGTTCAGTATCGAAAAGGTTAATTTTATATCTGTTCAAAATGCTTTTCTGACTAAAGATTTAACCTCTAGCATTGACCCTTGGAATAATCGATCCTTATACTGCCTTTATTCCAATTAATGGTTTAAAAGACTCCCTCTCACCTGGAAAGGTTGGTTATAATTTGAACAAACTTCTGCATAAACCGAGGGTGCCTCCACATATTTTTTCTGACTTTGGAAGTTTTCGAAGATTTTCTCACTATTACATCTAAGTATTCCATGATGGTCTATTCAGAATACTGTAAACGTATTACATTTGGCTGAGTATTTTTTTAGCGCTTTTGGCTGAGTGAAACTTCCGCTAATTCAAGTACAACGCTAAATGTTTTGCATATATACACATATTAACACTGAGAAATGCGTTAAATCAAATCTACGCTAACTTGTTCAAAAATCAATTTCCGCCAAATATCGTTCACGCTAAATATAAAACATTTACAGTATGAATAGAACACACTTAATTCCAAATTACTTGAGAAGGCTTTGAATCGATATGACCAGTGAGGCTTTGCTGTTCTAGAAAAAAAATTAAATTTTAACTATATATTTCTTTGTACTTTAAATCTATTATTCTTTATAATGCTTCATATTTGCTCTTTACAGGTCAAAATCTGAATTCAATTTGATTTCTCACTATCTGACAATGCTCTCATATAAATATAAATAATTGTGGCTTTGTTGTTCTTGAGAAGAATTAAAAAAAATTCCTATGTACCAATTTGTAAAATGTTCATCCAGTTTTTTCTCAGGGTCATTATTAATCGACCTGATAGTGATTCGACATAAATTTTATACTCTCTGACCAAGTGGTTCTTGAGAAGAAGATTTTTAAAATGATTCCATTACATTTTTTTCATTATTCCAATAGGAAAGCAAGCGTGGTTTTTCCTACTAAGCTTAAACAAAGTTAAATGTCTTAACCCGAGAATAATTCATTGTTAGTTTAGTTGGAATTTGTCGGGTGGTTTTTGAGAAGTTGAATGTTCGACAATTTTGTTAACAGACTGACAGATAGATTGATAATAAAAAAATGATGATTGGAAAAGTTAGCTGAGATCTGGGCTCAAATGAAAAATGATAGAAATCATTTAATGAAACTTTAAAATAAAAACATATTACTAGTACCTGTTGAAATGTATGTCGCATTGTAAGTTTTTTTTTGATACACTTGAATCCAAACGGGCAAGTGAAATCTTTGCATACACCCAGTGATTTCTAAGAAAGGAATTTTTTTCACATCATAGACAAAACATTTGCTTATTTGAAACATGATATTTTTGCGAAATCTTATGATTACGTTTTAGCATATCGCGTAAAATTGTTATAGAAGGCATCCAATATATTAATTTCTCAATACACATTGAATTACAGAACGTAAATTATCAGAGACGTACAAAATAGCTTTAAAGAAATATACGAAATTTAGATAAAAACATATTCCATAAGAGGCTGAACCTTGTCAATACATCAATTTAACCAAAATTAAAATTTTACCTAAAACCATTTTCTCTCTATAAACATTATTAGCTTAAAGATGATGAATAATTCGGAGTATTTTTTTTTACCCGAGAGAGATTTGCTACATTGGCAAAAATGAATTCTGGATTTGAAATGCCTTCCAATTTAATGTCAGCCAATCTGTTATTTAAGCCACATAAAAAATAACGTGTATTATAATTCATTAGATTAACAGTGTTTGCGCAAGAGACACTCCTTGACGCAGGCATGCACACCGATATTTTGTATGGTTCCAAAAGTAAATCCATCAAAATAAAAGCCATGCCAGAAAACTTATAGTAATGCCAGCTGACAAAAACAAGAAAACTTTTACAGTAGTCTTCGTCATTCTTTATATTACTTGTTTACTTGTAGATGATTTTTGAAAGTTTTGCTTTAAAATATCAAACATTGTGTTTTATTTGTATGGGTATGAACAATGTATGTGTATTTTCTGAAAATGGAACGTTTACTTTATCTCAAAGTACTGGTTTCATAAACGTTTTGTATAAATGTAATTTTAGAATAGACTGTATCTTCGCTGTTTACTTTTTCAAAATGAGGAAAATTGGTAACAAAGGATCAAATATACTTATCATTCTCCGAAAGTTAAATATCTAATTGACCTTAGTTTAATGAATGTCACAAACTTTTTAGTATATATTGAATTCAAATAAATGGATGGATTTGATGAAAATGTATTTGTTTGAATCTTCAGAAAAAATACCAGGCATTAACACGGAGTGTTTAATTGTTGTAGAGTTTATTGATATCCTATGCGTATCGGATGGAAATGTTTAATCATATAATAAATAAGACATGGTTACGTGTACATAACGGCTTCATTTCAATAAATTTCCATCACATTAAATTTTTTTCATGCATAAATGTTATGATTTAGAATAAGATAACACCTTTATAATCTTTGGTCAATGAAAAGAACAAGGGAACTGCCTAAAATTTTACGAAATTATGGCACTTGAATCAACAACTCTTAAAACGGGTTGAATAGGTGTAGGTCCTTCAAAAAAGATGCCGAGTTAAATCCCCTCTCTCCGCAGTATTTCTGACAGTAATGCTCAAACCATTTGTTTGTTTCTATGGCGTATACATTATAAATACGAATGTGTCTTTACAATTACGTCTGATGTGACGTTTTCGTGCTTGTCAAGAATCGTTATAAGCATGCCCTACCACTACTCCCTTGGGACTGAAATTTCTTCATAGAAAACATTTTTTTTAAATGTAAAGAATATCTACAAATATTCATCTGGTACTCTTTCAGAATAAAAATTTGAAAAGCAGTAAATATTTCGTTTATTTTAAAGTTACAGAACATGTACAAAATACATTAATTGCAATATATATAAATGTGCATTAAAAGCTTTTAAAGAGCTGTGGTTTCAGATCTAACTGAATGGAGAATAGAATTGGAATTGGAAGATGTCGAAGACAATGTTCGGAAAATGCCTATCCACATTTTGCACACTCTAATGTTGCAAACATAACTTATGAAAATAAATAAGCCCTGTAGACCATTTAAGATTGCAACAATGTAAGAGAGAAAAGAGACCGTGAGAAACATGTCAACGATCTGAAGAACCCACGTTAACCCCGTTATTGAGAACAGTTTTACATACACTGAGAAGTAAATCCTGTTTCCAGTAGAATTTTCAATATGTGGACTTGATAAAATTTTATAGACTGCGGATATGTAAAATATTATATTCGTGAGACACACATATGTAAGAGGGCATATGAGAGTAATAATGAATGCAGTTCTATATGTCATCAAGGTGGATGTCTTGTCATATCCCGTAGTTTCACCTGAAGAAATGATGACTGATATGACAATATTGAGTAGCACTATAGATGCAGACGTTCCGAATCCATATAATATGTATTTCAGTATAGTTATTTTATGACAATCCTTTCTTTTGTCAATGCCGAATCTAGAGGTGAAAACTCGAAACATATGAAAGGAACAAATTTGTAGCCAAAAGAATGTTGCTAGCCAGAAAAAGTGAGTCAATGACGAAATAAAAACTGTCGATGAGTTGAAATCCTTGATACTTAAAAATGGTCTTACTATTAAAAGTAACTGAGCAAAAAATAAGGATGATATAAGAAACATGTTGTTAAGCCCTGGTATGGTTCGAAGACTTTTAAAAGAGGCATATGTTACGAACGTTAATAAGAGACATACAAGAGAAATTCCAATGCAAACAATGTTCAACATCATTAATGATGTATCTTTTTCCTTTTCAAAACGAAATCTAAAATTATCCACGTAGTAAGCAAGATCATCTACGCAGACTCGAATCCCAGAATTGTCAAAGCTCTGAAACTGGTGAAATGTCAGAGTTATTCCCTTCTGAGAATAATTGAAACGAATATTTTTCCATGGTACACCAAAAGCATCATTATCCATTACTACTTGGTGACAGGTCAACAAAGGCGCTACTAACACATTTCGAAAAACAGATTTACCATATTGAAGTTTTTCTGGTAAAAGCCAGCAGTTTTCTTCGAGGTCTAGTTTCCAAAGCAATGATGGTAAGAATATTGAAGTCTGATCTGGTATAATTTTAACATTCCAAACGTCAGGAAAATAATTGTTCCATAATGTTGATTGGTTTGTCAAAGAAATAAGCTGATTTTCCATCCTGTCTCGTTCAACACTAAACGGAAAAAAGATTCTTAGATACATATACACATCATGCAAACGGTTCGCTCTTGAGTTGCAGTTTCCTTTTGACATGAGTAGTATATCTTCGACCAAAATTGTTCCCGTAAAGGAATAAGAAAGATCTCTTTTAATTATCTTGCGGATGTTCACCATGTAATTGTATAAGGAGATGTTGCTGGTAATCTCAATGAATTTGAATCTCACGGCCATCGTATATCGTAGGTTTTCTGTGTTCCTCAGGAGGGACAGACAACTACCATTCATCAAAGTTTTACCAGGAAAACAGGTAATATTCATACATTTATCCTACAAAATAGTTTATATGACAGTTTACGCTACATTCAATGAATATTAACTGTCATCAAAATCAGTCTTAAGGGGGCTTGAACAGACGGCTGATCTACTCTTGTTTCAGCAACTTGTTTGTCAAACTATATTTAATATACCATAAATTATTTAAACTACACTATAAACTATATGTACAGAATTATGAATGTTTGTTTTATGAACTAAGAAATGATTTTTTTTAAACAACAAAAAACATTAATTTACAAATAAAATATATACTAAGATTAATTTGTTTAATACATTTTGAATACAAACGCTGACAAAGACAGATGATTTTTTTGAATGTGAATGCCGTCGGTACTACTAGTGCTTCGTTATAATTTACATGAATGAAATTCATCGTAAAATCAGTTGCGGCTTGTATAAAAAAAAATCATCATTAAATTATGAACCAGTAATTCATTGTATATTTACCACTTTCATCTTACCTGAAAATCATCGTAGATTTGATTGGAAGAACAGGATGTAGTTTTTGATTTCACAGCCACATTATCATAGTCCAAAAGAGAAAAGACAGATCTGAACCCTTGTGCCGTTGGTCCAACGGTTGGTGGAATAATTGGCCGACCTGTCCCAGGTTCATAGTTGTCATCATCAAGGAGAAAACACCACCTGTAAACTTCATTGCACATCTCGCAAAATACGTTTCGAAAATTGGTACAGACATGAATGCTTGGAAACTCATGACATGCTTTCTGTATTAGGCTTGAACTAGTTGTGCTGTTTGATGAACACGTATCAATAATATCTGTGGACGGAATTTTTCTTGGGTTGCAAATTAAACAGAACTTGTTTTTATACAAAATTCCCTCAGAAATGACTCTTGGAAACCTATAATCTTCTGACCTTTCACATGCAAACAGAATGTCATAGTCAAGTGAAGTCTGTGATCCATCTACATTACACCTCCCAACACCATGTCTATCCGAACTATGCATGTTCCCACAATTTAATCCATTTTTAGGTTTTTTGAATTTTAAAAGACAATTATTTTCTTGAACAAAGTTGATGTAGCCCTGCATGGAGTTGAAGAATCTGTAATTTACATACGTTTTACATTCAATGATCAGCTCCCAGACATCCAGGTCATAAGCAAGGCTATTTAAGATTTGGTTATCAATATTCTTTTTATTACATAAGAAGCAAAAAACATTGGCATATGTTTCTGTGTAATGAGAGTGTGCAGTGACAGGAAACATTTGATAAAAATCAGTGATTTTTGGATCAGTACACAACTGGTTTATTCCTGAGTGATTTTCCAAACACCCACCCAGGGCTAAATAATCAGTTGGCGAGATGCTTTCTGTCTTGAAATATCTTTCACTTACACACTTCCAAGGTTGCTGTAAAGCAAAATCGTCACAACAATCAGACAGACAGCCTATTGTACAGGAACAATTTTTCTGAAGAGACCTCGTGTAGTTAGGAAGCAGGGTAGGTGTACATACCCCCGAACCAGAGAGAGCAAAACTGTAGTGTACAAGATTGGTAGCATTAATGTACTGCATAACAGCAGAACTTTGTCGTTGTTTGGAAATGTTGGAATATTGCATCAGTTCGTCAATGTGTTTTCGTAGGATATTTCCCTGAAAAGAGAATTTTATTGCTGTTGTATAGGGATTATAATTCTTCTCCTGATATAGTTCCACTGCATAATTCAAGTAAACATCTTCAAGGGGATAAAAAGTATGACCTTGGTTGCATAAATGACAATAGTGATTCTTATACGGGAAACTCGCCTCAACCGTTGGTAATTTTTCACAATTATCATAATGATTGCTGCTTCGATCTCTACAATGGTTTATGGTTCTGTTCAAATCTAAGTTCGGGGGATTACATATTGCGCAAAAGACGTTCTTGAAAATATCTATAAAATTGCTATAACTACTCAAGCAGGCATCCTCTATAGATTTGTCGTAGAAACGCCAAGTTCCTGAAACATTACAAGAGGCTATTTTTTCTGCTTTTTGATCATTGCATATTTCATAAAATGGGTTTGATGAAGAAAAATGAAGTCCACAGTGTTTGATATCCACCAACTCTAAAATTTCCTCGTAAGATGACAAGTAGTTAAAATCTGTTGGCTGACGGCAGTCAAACATTAACGTCCATGGAAACCAATGAGATACATTATTGCAGGCTGCACAATATTGGTTTTTGTATGTCCTTCTGGTAACAGCACTGCTGACTGGCGGATTTTTCAAAAGATGGAGTTTGGGGTGATCCCCTGTGCATTTATTAGTTAAGTTCAAGTCCGTGTCTCTTGGACAAGTAGAGATAACAGAATAAAAATTTCTATTATTACCATTAGAAGTAACACTTAGATCCGCGCATTCCATGTAGCCGTGCTTGAAATATACATCCGGACAACAAGGTTCTGGATTTGTAAGGCAAATCTCTTCACATGCACATGCCCCACATACGCTAAAACTAGTTCCGTTGTCGTCAGGAATGCCAAGAGCAGAAAGCAGTGTTTTATCGCAGACGAAGCTTGGTCCACAGTATAGCGCAGTCTGTACTATAATATGACTGAAATTGAATGGTGTATTCAAAGGAATATTCTTTTCCTCATCTTTTTTATCAGTTCCATTTGTAGCAGTTAAATGATTGCATATTAAAAGAATGAAAAAGAATTCTCTCAGAATCGACATCACCTATATAAAAAGAGAACAAAAACGATAGTTACATACTTTTATGTATTATGTACATGTATTTATAATGATATACTATTTTTCTCGTGCTTTTACAAGACGTATCAAACTCTACATATTAATTTTATGAAGCGGAATTCAAACAGAAAAATAGAAATAAGTGGAAGAAAAAATTAGGGAAAAGGAGGCGAAAAAAGTATAATAAATTATACAAATTCTTACTGCTGAGAGATCCCTCCTACTTCTTCTCTGCTAAATCTTTGATTGATAAACAGAGTCCAATCTGACGTGATTAATTTCAACATTTTAATGAAAACAAATTAATGATGAATTCCCGCTTCTCTTGGTCTCAAGGGAACAAACTCTCCAGGAATATCATTTAATTAAAAATTCGTCACATGCTATCCCAATAAGGCGGAGCAACTTTTGTTACATAATTACTATCTAAATGTATCCGATATTAAAAGAAAGGTTTTAATTTGTACCGTTTCTTACATAAGAGGAATTTTTTAGCTCGTTTTTCTTTCTTAATTTTATATGGTCTCATAATCAATCGACTTAATCTAAGCCTAAATGTGACATAAGTAAATTCCACCAGAGAATCAGTTGTGTTACTAGTATTATTTAAAATGGATTGCTACAAGAGAATATAACAATTTTAAATATCGTCTTCGAGTAAATGCAGAAAAGTATATATATTTGCACATATGTCTTCAAATTCATTTAGATTAAGGTAACTGATTATTGATATAATTAACTCGTTTATATACGGGTAAAAATATATAAATTTATATTATTGGGTACGTTATTTGTAAGAGTAACAAGAAAGCAAAAAGGCGTTATGGTGTAATAATAAAAATCCAAAGTCTTCAATAGACATTATTGACGCTTTGTTGAAACATTGTCTACATTCGATTGCAAAATATTTTGAAATATTCTAAGAGTAAATTCTCAGTGGGATATTGATGATAAATATCTCTGATTTGTCCAGTATTTAAGTGCTATTGATTTTTTTTAAATTGTAGATTTTATTGTTCCTGGTTGCCACGGTCTACATTGCTTTGGGATGTTTGTGAATCGGACAAAACAAATCGAACCAGATCCACTCTGTTGATAGCTTGTTTTCTCATATCCCAACCATAAGGTGAAATAAACATAAAGATTCACACATTCTACCTTTATATTGCAAAACCTTTTTAATTCTAATAATAATTGCCCTTGGTAGACACACAAAGAAAAAAAAAGACAAGAAATAATTGAAAAGTTTTTTTCGGTGCTGAAAACTAAAATTCAAAGTTTTTTGTAATGTTTTCAACATTATTTCATTATTATTAGTATATGAAATTAAAAATTAATCATATTGGAAGGTCATAAATATGTATTTAGATCATTGGCATAATACCCAGGAGCAAAGGAAAAGATTTGTATAAAGATTTCATAAATGCATTTTTTCTATCTATAATCAATACTCTTTTATAAACTTGTTACAAGTTCTATGAAAAGGAAAATTAGAAGAAGAAAAAGTTTCAAAAAATTCATTTTGAAGCCATGCAAAAACTGTTGATTAAAAAATATATATATCACAAAAATATGATTGATGAAATTCAGTGGTTTAATCAGATGCTACTGAATACTCAGGCCAAAGGAGTACGATGCGTTATTTCAAAAAGAAATTCAATTTTTATTTATAAATAAATGTAAATTCTATAGTTTTATTTAGTCATGTCCAGCTTCTGGGTTCTAAGAAATCAGGACCCAGGATCATGAAACAGACTTAGACTTGAGTCGAACTTTCAATTGCCTTTAAGTTATTTATTGATAACTCAATTAATCTCAATTTTTTTCAGATAGCAGCTCTGTTGTAATTGTGTAAAGAAACTTTGAAAAATCTTTTAGTTTTAACCTGCTTGCTTTCAACAACATTCTAGTAAAACATGAATATTTTGACTTAAGATGAAGATGTTTCATGATCCCGGGGCCAAAATATGCTTTTAAAAATTTCACTTAAAGAGGAACAGGGCCTTGAGTTGGAAAAAAGTCCAGTTGACGATTTTTTTTCCGTATTTTTTTTTTTTTATTAATAATTGATTAATATGTACTTAACATTTTTAAAACGGTCCTGTCATGAATTATTTTTACTTATTTAAAAGATATCGCCCTGTTGAGTGTTAAAAAATATCGCCTCACAAATATCGCCCTGTTTAGTGTCTGTATGAAGTTTCGATGCTTTATGTTTACGGATCCATATAATTCATTACAAAATAAAAAAATAGTTTCTGGTGCGTCTTTCTCTATTTCAGAAGTAAAGCAAGATACAGTGAAAGCTGTCTAATTTGACCATTGTGCAGTCCATCACACGGTGAATTCCGACATGAAATTTCCCATTTTACTATTTTTCATTTTTTACACTGTTCAATCCGACCTTCTGTCTATTCTGACATTTGTCGGATTAGACAGGTTTCACTGTATTATGAAGACTGGCCATTATTCTGATTTGTTTCGCAGAATGCTGACGCGTGTCTTTAATGTCCATTATTAATGGTCAGGCAAAGTAACACTATATGAATACCCTTGAGAGAAAGTCGACCATAAATGGCTGTTATTTCAAATCTCCCTTTCGATCTACTAAATGATTTATTATGCCAGTTTTATTAACAACTTTCCATCACAATAAATCGCAGTTTTCTTGTACCATTAATATATAATTGCGGATGCAGACACTGTATACCAGATGAATATAATGTAAATGATTTAATGAATTTGAGTTGAATTAGCTTTAAAATTTTATTAAAGAATATAGTATCTTCATCATTTTAAAATTTCTTATTTTTTTATTTACGTGCAAAATAATGCATTTTAATGTTCGACTATATCTACAGAGACAACATAATAATACCGAAAATCATTGATATTAAGTCAAATGTTGATTTACTTCTTTCAAACTGATTGTTAGTCCATTATTTATACATTATGCATTTAAACATTGAGTTGTCCAAGATTTTCCACCGTTATTTCCCGATTGGAATGCTATGGAACCTGATCTCACCTCTGATGTTTTAGAGGTCCGTGTTTGCTCTGCTCCTATTTTGTAATATTCAATGGACTTTAAGCTAGAATACTATTCGTTATCACCACATATATCATTAGATTTATGATGTATTTCGAAGAATTTAGTTAAATACAAATGATTCATGTTTTCACAAACTCAACCCAAACTGTATCTGATTAAGCATAAATTCTAAAAATGCTTAAAATTGTTTTTTTTATTTCATTTTGAATAAAAACATTATTAATGTCAACAATGCCAAAAACCGGTTTTTCTATCTAGGAGCAGCATATTTTCATATAACTAATCTTATTGACTGATTGCAAGTTGTTTCAGGTCCAATCGAAAATATATACAGATGGTCTGAGACAGAAAAAAAGAATCTAATTGTGATATATGAAAGAATATAAGACGACAAGGACAAGATGGTACCTTAATAAGTACATGCAATACACGGTCTGTGCACTATTCGTAAAGTATGTTTTTAAGTACTAGTACGTTAAATTTCTTTTTATCCAGCTCATAAATATTTTATGCTAACATATTTATATAATATTAACATTTTATTAAAAGATTTCTTAATGTTGTTTGATATTGTATGACAATTTATAGGAACTTTTTATTTAAATATCACAAAATTATAGGTGTCAACGAAGCTCAAGAATATTTCCTGTTTTATCACCGTTATCCAGTTTTCTGTTAGAATTGCACAGTAACAAATTCATTTCCTGTCCTAACGGAAGTTGTTGGACGTCGGAGTCTGAACACTCTTCTCTTGCTATTGAATTATTGAGCTTGTTCGCCGTGCGACAGAGTTCAGAAATGTCGGCGTTGCAAATAACGTACGTTTTATCTGCATTTAGAGAAAATTCTGACACGTCCGTGTCGGTAAACAGTCTCCTGTATACTTTGTACAACCTCGTCAGCATCTCCTTCCGCAGTAAAATATAGATCCAGGGATCAAGAATTTGGTTCCAGGAGGCGAATCGAATCGCTAGAAGGTCGGAGGTATAATCGGGAACCTGTTTCTTTGACACATTTGCTAGGATTCTTATCTGAAATTCAAATAGGATTAATGATATTTCAAATATATTTTAAATAACAATAACTGTGATGTAAAATCGAAAGACTGACTGGATGTGAAATAATGTACATTCAGCAATGCTTTCCTGAAAAACCTTTTATGCTATTTCAAAAAATGTATAATAATATATCGTAGTCATAAAGCTCAGAAAATTTTTAATTTCGTTTTGAACACATGCACATCAATGTAATTGATATAAGAGCGTGTGCCTTCATAAAATCATACGAAATAAAGTAGTTCAGTTTATATGTTACTGAGCATTGGGCATTAAGTTTGCAATTTTTGAGTGCATACTTTTCGAATTTAAATTTGAATATTTATATTTCAAAATAATTTTCTTTCAGATTCTTTGCAAATAGGAGGACTGTTCATTTTCTCATGAACTACCATGGATGAGCATGAATATCTCCATCGTTACGTCAAAGTACCGCACTTGACGTCAAAACTATAGACTAGTGCAACCTGTTTCGCTTCAAAAATGTCAGATGAATGGCATAAATTTTGTGACAACTCATTAGCAAAATAATGTAAATATAAGAAATGAAATTAATTTTTGAAGATTCAAAAGGTATATGAACTACAACGCTTCACGCCGGAATATTTATGAAATATGCCACCGGCGTGAAGCGTCGCAGTTCATAACCACATGAATCTTCATAAAATAAATTCATTTCTTAAGTATACTTTGTTAATTATAATAGTTATAATAGGTATTACCATTAATGGCATCCAGCAAACGACGAATGCCAGTAAAATAGCAATGATGAAAGTCATTATGAAAATCTCATTCCTCCTGGCTCTCTTTTGACCTTTCCTGCTCCTGATGCTTATACCTCTATTCACACCATTAGCCTCTTTAACTATTTTAATCAGAACTAAAATGTTGATCAAACTAGATGTCACAATGACTAAAAGTCCGAGAGAGGCAAAAATAATCGAGAATGCAATATCTGTCGATGTTGTACCGAAATAATCAAAAAAGCACCAGGTACATGGAAAATGGCGAATGTTGTGCCCAAGACCAATCAGGGGAAGGCTTGAAATGAGGAAGGCAAATATCCAAAGAAAGGCAAGAATAACATGAACGCGTCTCTTTTTTTCCATAGTTTTGTACATGAATGGAAACCACACTGCCAAAAATCTATCCAGGGACATAGCTGTCGCAATGAGCATGGGAGATACACTGAAAAAAATTAAAACAAATGACATGTAGTCACAGGCAGGTTGTCCGCCAACCCACCGGAACTTGTTACTGTAAACCACAAAGGCAAGAGGTGAGCTCGACAAAACTCCGAAAAGATCTGTGACAATAAGTCCGGCCACGAGACGATAGAACACATTCCAGCGGTGAGTGTTCGAGTGTTTTATCAACAAGGATATCGCTAAAACGTTTCCACCGACACCAACGCTGAACATGATGGCGGAAGGTGCCACGGAATGCTTCTCGGAGAGGTGCTTTGTTAAATTGGTTAGGTCTGATGTGTAGCAATATCCGCTTGCCATTTGCTAGAATGGTGGTTGAAAATAATAACGTTGAGTGTCCTCAGTAAATTAAATTCACCGGAAATAAAAAAAAACGCACGACGGAAATAAAGAAATGCACAACTGTTATCCCCTCTTAACGGAAGTACAAAACATATAAACAGAAAGGTGGCATCAGGAGAATATTATGTAATAAATTAGCCTTGAATATCACTTATCCAAAAATAATTTTCGCCAATTTGACAGCGTATATATAATTCTAATCCGAGTTACCACAAAATTTCTCAACATCAATTGAACATAAAGGTTGTTCATGCTATTTCCATCACAATAACCAATATCACTGAGCGCTTCCTCCTAACCGTACACAGTCTTAATATATTTTTATTGATGCTCCTAATTGGTCATAATAAGTGCTTCCCCTCTCTTTCTCTCTGATGTTAACTCATTCTATTATTTTATCCACTCTCCGTGGCAATACGGCAGATGTACACGAATCAATAAAGATAAGTAAGTGGAAATTCTTCTAAGTTTGTCTTCACTGTATAGTATTAATATTTGCAGTTGAAATCAATGACACCTTGTCACATTTATTTCTAATTCTCAGGGATTGATGGTACTACTTCCAGAAGATGATATTTTCGTTATTTACAAATATGTTTATTGCTTTCGATTTATTGAATGTTCATGTTTTTAAAACATCCAGCTCCATAAAAAATGAAATTGTATCTTTCTTAATCATACACGGCTAGAAAATTTCTATTTTTAGAGTATAAACAAGATGTGTTTGTAAAACACTATGCACCCGGTGGCAACAAAGTTAAAAAACATATTTTTAGCATAATGGTTACAGTCATTGATCTTGGTGTCATTTGAAAGAACTTAATTTGTGGAGTATGCATACAAAATATAAACTCTCTATCTTTCATTGTTCAAAAAATTATAGTGAATGTTCAAAAAAGCTATTTTTAGCATATAGGTCACAGTCAAGGTCACAAGGTCATTGACCTTGGTGTCATTTGAAAGAGCTTTATTAGTGGAGTACGCATAATAAATATGAATTCTCTATCTTTTATGGTTCAAAAGTTATAGTGAAGGTTAAAGTTTGCAGAAAAAAATTTTTTTTTTGGCATATAGGTCACAGTCAAGGTCACAAGGTTATTGACCTTGGTGTCATTTGAAAGAGCTTAATTAGTGGAGTCTGCATACCAAATACGAAGTCTCTACCATTCATGGTTCAAAAGTTATAGCGAAGGTTAAAGTTTGCAGACAAACAGACAGACAGACAGGACAAAAACAATATACGCCTCGGATCTTTCGATCCGGGCGCATAAAAAGAAGACTATGTATTTTTAAATATAAACAATACCTACGTGCAATACATGGCTAGTCAGTTTGTTATATGTATATGGTTATAGTCTTTAACAAAATTGTGTTCGAGTGCTCGTTTAAGGTTATCCAATCCTCGGGTTCTGAAAATCAGGCATTGACTTATTGAAAATGCTCACAAAAATATCTCTGCATTCTAAAAGTAACATGTTTTGCCCACATAAAATTCTTTAAACTTCATCTTTAAGGTTAATCATATTACAGCTGTACATTGTATATAGGGAAATTAGTAAATCTCCAATAAACTCTTTTCATGAAATGCATAATTATAAAAACACCTACTGTGCATTTGATAAACAAACAAATTCTAGAAATAAAAATCATAGGCTTTTGAAGAAATTGCACAATTTTCATATAATATATAAGATACTAATGCATACTGTATAAAAAATTTCCATATCATAATGATTGCAAAACACCATAAATCACTTTTAATTTCATATTATGTTAATAAATATTGATCTCTACAGTTAGATTAAAATGAACCTCAATTTCTTTAAGTGTTTAATTTAAAAATACTCTTATAGGGTAAAAATTTCAACTTTTTATAAGACCTTTCTGAGAACTTCAAAGAACATTGAAGCACATTGAGAGGTATAAATTGAAAATTGTTGCATTAAAAAAAAATTTAATTTTCAAGGTTCATTTTGAGACTTTTTGAATTAAATTATAAATTAAAGAGTAATTCTTCCTGGCGGAGGATCGGAGTACCTTAAATGCATCTTTAATCGTCAATTTTCATCATCAATGTTTCAACTATCTATTAACAGGCAATCAATTACATATACAGTCAAAGTTATAAATTTCAGGTAAGTTAAGTCCTCTTGCAATTTAAACACCAAACGTTTACTAGAATTATGTACGAATATAGTCAAAATACAAAAAGAATTGTATCTAGATAATTGCATAATTAACTAAAATACCCAGAAATTTGTATCTATTATATTAGATATTTGGCCACAGCAAAATATCGGATTTTTTCTGTTTTAACCTTTTTCTTTTCTTTTTTTAAGGAAAGAGATCCGAACTACATATATATACGTAGTTTACAAATAAAATGGAAATCACAAATGCTGTTTTTAAAGTATTTATTTGAAAATTTAAATGACGTGGTTCAATGGTGCTTAAATAAATGACACAAGCACTTGTTAAACTATATTGATGAAGTTCCTTCTGCCTTTTCAAGGAGCCAAAGAACTGTTATCCTATATTATTCTAAAGGAGTATAGCCTAAAGAATCCCAGAAGTCACAAAATTCCTTGCGGTAAGAGCTTTTCACAGAATTCGATGGTGTGGCAAAGAACATCTGAGGCCACAATGAGTTGGATTCATAAACCGGCCATTGTAAATTCACCGGCGCTCCCCGGTTTGGGTTTCCTGTTTTGGCAAAGTTTGACCAGTACCCTATTAAGGAATTTGATAGCTTTACTTCGTCTGGTGTTAATGTGAAATTCCCAAGTTTACTGGACTGAAAAACAAATGGAATTTCTGAGCCGTGGCAAACATGTCCTTCACAGAAAGTAAATCTACCCCATCCAGGGAAGGAGAACGCATGATCATACACGTACGTCCAGACGAGGCCGCCATTTTGTTTCAAGACGTTTCGTGTAAAGTTTCTTGTACAACAGGTGAAGATGAAATCGGTGGCCGGAATTTGAAGTCCATCCCGTTGATCAGGTTCCACGGTTGGAGGATACATCTGTAAGACATCCAATGCTTTCTTGGGGAACGTCAAAGAAAGTGCAAGGCTATATTCCAGGGCTGGCAAAGATTTATTGTATGCCTCATAAATGAATATTCGAGTTTCCTCTGTAAGTGTTCCCATCATTAATGGTTTATTTATGAAAAGCCCCTTTCGGAATGCTTCTAAAGGCTGTGATGGTATTATTACACCATCAACATATGGGACCCATGGCTCAAAAAATTCCAGAAGTTTTAATGAGGATGGATATTTACGAATTTGTAATTGAGCTTCTGCAATCTCATCAGCACTGTATTTGTTCAGACAATCCAGATCTTTCGGGGAGCACTTTAATTGATCAAATAACATATTACTGATGAAAATCATTTCTTCTTCTGTCTTGAATGGAATACTCAAGGGAGCACTCTCAACAATGGCCCTTTGGAAGTATTGACTGCTCTCCTTGTTCAGTAAGTGGGCGACAGTGGACTGGGCTCCCGCACTCTGTCCGAACAAGGTCACCTATAGAAGGAGGTTAATTTTCATAATTGTCAGCCTTATTGTTTTTCATAATGTTGATGATTTCTCAATGATATGTTATTGGATATTTTTACCATGTTAGGGTTTCCACCAAATGCCCGTATGTTGTCCTTGACCCACTTCATGGCTTGTCTCTGATCCAGGATAGCGTAGTTACTGCTAGCTCGTCTGTCCTCTGTCAGAAGGAATCCCAAAGCCCCTGAAACATCAAATTCCACAAATCTGCAAAAATCTTTCTCTCTCTTACTTTTATGCTCTTAAGCTTAAACTTCTGTTTCCCTTAAATCCATCTGCAATCAATTATCTAGATAAAACCACTATACGACATGAATTTTGCTTATTCAATTAAAATGTTATTTAGCATTTTAAACATTTTTAAAGCTCCTCAAACAGTCACTGCAAACATTTTATGAGGGTGAGAAAACGAAATTTATCAAAGTTTTAAAATATACTCCCTTGGCCGTCGTTTTGAAGAAATAAGTTGATCATCTATACCTTCAGATCTTTTCTAATTTAGAAACTTTTTCTCTGAGGTTCCCTGGCTTAAATCGACAATATCTACCTTTAATTACCTTGTTGTACCAGTTATTCCTTTAATCAATTTATGTAACCATTATGTCATCAAGACATTTATAGCTGTGATTTACAGCATCAAAAATAGGTAAATGGGTTAAAACCATTATTTTAAAAATTCAAGTTACAGTAAAACTCGAATATAACGAAGTCACTTGGCCAGGACTTATGAAATAACTTCGCTGTATCTGCAATTCGGTATATCCGTATAAGGAAATTCATTTAATTTATTTATAGCTGAGGAGAGCCAAGATAACTTCGCTATATCAGTGAATTCACAGTATCCGTGTTCGTACTAAACGAATTTTACTGTATATAAAAGCTGACCTTTATTTCAAGTAACTCAATAAAATTGGAAATACAAATTTTGTCTCTGTTTTAAAAATTATATTTAAAGAAAAGATAACGTTGTACATATTTATTTAGAAACTTTGTACTGGAATACACGCACCTAGTCTATAATCCATGGTTACCACAATAACTTGTCCTCTGTAGGCGAGTTCCTCGGCATTAAATAGCAACGAGTCTGCACTCATGTGAACAAAGTTTCCACCATGGAGGTACACCATGACAGGAAATGACGTAGTTGCATTGGCGCTTAATGGCGTCCATATGTAAAGATAGAGACAGTCCTCCGCTGTCTTTTAAAAATAAGAAACGACATGTTCTTTTTAAATGCAGTTTTTAAAATCTTAAAATACATTCAAAAATACTAAAAAAATATAGAAAGTTTTAACATCGGAGAACTGTATTTTTTTCTATTTTTTTTAAAACCAAATTTGTGTAGTGATTTTCATTTTACTATTGAAATATTAAAATGGACTTTGTGGAACTTGGTTCAAGTAGTAATTTAAAAGTATTGATCGGTCATATAGAATCTGTAAAGTATCTTTGCATGGAATGAATAAATAAGTTACTGTAACGATGGTTTACTTATGGAATAAATAAATAAGTAATGATGCTTTTATCACCTGCACAGGACAGACAAGGACCGGATTCATTGTCTCACAGCCTTTCTGCGGACATCCGGGTTTTACCTTCGTGGCATCGTAAACTTTGGGCGACCACTTCGCAACAGTAACTGGGTTCTTCCATCTGTAAAAGTAGTATATTTGCAAATAATGCATAAGTATTTGTATTACCATATGATTACAAACCCGATATATTAATCTAGATCTAGACTACATGCAAGTATCATAATGGCGTCCAATAGAATCTGTATAATGCTTCATAGTGTGTGAAGGAGTTCCTGGAGGATGAGATCGAGTCATCTTGAACATAATTGTTAATTCTGCATAATCAATGATCAATATACATGCATTGAGACAGTTTATTTTGTTGCTTTTTTTCTAATAATGGCTAAAAAAGGATATATTTATGCCACCTGAATCGAAGATTTGGAGGGATTACTACTATTATATCTTTTTTGCTCTGATCGTCCGCCCGTATGTCAAGCTGTTTGTCTGTCGCAAAAGTTTTAAGGTATACCCTGTCCATAAATTCTGATTGGGAGGTATTATCATCATGGGTTTCAAATATTTCATGTACAGTGTATTCCTAGTGACAAGATATTTCTTTGGTTACAAGTTTTACATATTTCACCTGGAAATCTGACACACTTTTGCAGAAATATACGAAACATTAACTTTGGCATAACTTTTGAACAGTTGGTGCGATGACTTTCATACTTCACATACATATTTAATGTGACAAGATCTGTTTATTGGTAAAGCAATATTAATAATAATAATTTTAAAAGAAAAAAATTACCTTTTGACCTCGACTTTAGGGTTTGATCCACTTTTTAAAGACTTAGCCTTGGCCATAACTTTTGAACAATTAGTAATAGTCAGCCTTTTATTTTTACATGACTGTATTTTTTTGTGTCAAGACCTTCCTCCGAATACCAACAATTTGAACCTTAATTTCTATCTTGACTTTAGAGCCTGGCCTACTTTCGAAAAAAATACATTTAACCCTTGCAGTCACATAAGAGCAGTTGGTGCTAGGGCTTTTATATTTCACTTGAATTGTGCATTTCGTTCGATAATTAAGTTCTTAAAAAATACAGCAAAACTTGACCTTAATGTTTGAACAGTTAAAGTTCATATTTTCAATACGTATTCATGAGACAAAGTCTTTTTCTGAGGGTAATTTTTTTTTTATCTCTTAACCTTGGCCTTAGAGTTTGATTTGCATTTGAGAACCTTCAACCTTCACAATAAGCTGTCATATAGGGCAGGGTGAGGGGGGCATCAATGGTTCAGAAACAAATCTGGGTTCGGCTAATAAATACCAAATAGTTGGGAAATACCGGGTATATTTACATGTAGAATATTTACCAAATTCCGATTTCTTCAAATGAAATATTTTTTTTTTTTAAATGTAATAATAATTTGAATCATAGTCTTAGAAAAAAAAACTAGATAAATTCGAAGATCCATATAATTGTGTTCTGTGTTCAACATGAGAGACATGCAGGTATGTAAATAAAGCATATTGTGCTTAAGTATGAAAAAGAATAACAGAATAATAAATACTAGTAGTATAATAAGTATACTTTCAATTAGGAAAAATATTCAAGCTACATGTACCTTAGTTTGCCTACTGGCGGCGCTGCGTAGGGCACTCCCAGGAACGCTTTAGTTTTGTTGCTGGCAATGCCCTGGATTTTTCCATACTTCGTGGTGACCACAACTTCAGAAAGAGCAACCTGAAATGCCACAACAACAAGAAATAGGACAGAAACCCCTGTCTGTAATGACATGATAAAAGTTGTCCTTTAACAGGAAGTATTTAAATAAATGTATTTGTTTGGATTTTATTATTATATTCGCTAGTCACGAGTCGAGGGGTGTTAACGAATGTTTACATGCTGATAACCAAAATAAACACCATAACGCATCATACTGACAGCGTTTCTGTTTTTATCAAAAGAAAAAAAGGCGCCTATTTTTTCGTATACATTAAATAACTAGGTAAGTAAAAAATATTTCTCTGGTTGCCCCCCCCCCCTAACTTTCAAAAACGATGCTTCGTGCCTGGTATTTATTCAATATCGTTGCATGACGAACCCATGCACTAAAACAATAATTGTAGCCTTTTGAAGAAACATTATATTTAATACTTTTGGTAGAATAGTCCGTTACAGTATAAAGTATGATTACTTTTTAATCGTTATTTTAATTTTTTTCTAAATTTTTTTTTTATCTTTAATTATTAAAAAAAATATTTAATGCAAAATTGTGTAACAATCATACATGGAAATTTCACTTCTCTCTCGTTCTCTCCCTCCATTTTTTCAAAACGATGTGAATAGAAGTTTGTGCGTTCCAAAGTATGCCTAAATTGCTACAGAAACATGTTTTATATCAGTTGTAACTCTGTTACTGAGCATATATGTCATTGTGCTTATCAGTCAGGGGGTCGTAACATAAAGGCTACTTAAGTCTAAGACCGTGCTTAAGTAGGACTTAAGTACTGTCTAAAACTTAAGACCGTAACTAGAAGCATACTAAGATTTGTCAATCTTAGCAAAACTTAGGCGGCCTGTAGAGGTGACTTAAGTATATCTTAACTTTCTTGTACATATATTTAGAATTATTTAATGTTGACTTTCGATGTTAAAACATTCCTCTATTCATAGTACGCATTAAATAAACTAATTATCTCTATTTGACGCTGATTTAAGAATTTTATTATTTCGTTGGGGGGGGGGGGG